>BQNB010003561.1:101690-113996 GCA_026074375.1 Tanacetum coccineum
CATATATATATACATATATGTATACATATATATATGTATATATATATGTATATATGTATATATATATATGTACATATATATATGTATACATATATGTATACATATATGTATATATGTATATATATATGTACATATGTATATATATACATTATTAATGTTTTGCTACTAGGACTTAACTCAATTCTCGACGTTTTATTCACCATATATTAATGTTTTGCATAAGGTGAGTTCATAGCCCCACTGTTACTCATCTAACTGTTTTATAAACTTCTTGGGGGTGATACATGCTACTTAACTTACTTTTAATTGTGGACGCAAGTGTTTAAAATTGTATGCTTATCCTGATATTATTATTGCCTAAGTATCACTAGTCTCATTAAGTCTCCTATATCATGAACCGTTATTACTTTTTGTGAAGTAAACGCAAATGCTGTGAATAGATCTATCGGGGCTGACAACCCCCGTCCGGGTATGCAACAACTAATACCATGTCAAACAGACGCATTTAACATTTGAAGTAATACTTAGGTGTTTGGCACAACATCTAATATCAGGGCACAAATCTAATTGGGGTTTGCATGAAATGTTAAGGTTTCAGGTGTCATGAGCTTAGTGCAATAATAAATGCTTTCGACCTTTGAATGTGTTTCATTGGTCAACTATAACTGGAATTGTATGGTCTATTGTTTTACTTATAAATCTATGAATTTCACTCAACATTATTTGTTGACGTTTTTAGCATTTTATCTCAGGTCCTTAAGATGTTAGCTTAGCAAGAAGTCGCGCTGCATATTTTTGAAGGCTTTGCATTATAGTTACCATTCGATAACTTTTCTTTAAAAATATTTATGCAGTGTATAACTGTTGGGACCTCTCTTTGTAAACTCTGATGTTTAAATTAATTGAATATGTAACTTTTCAAAACGTCTCATTTAGAGGTCGTTTTCTGTAACTTGTACTTTGTGCTATGAAGTGATACCTTCAGTTTCCTTCCGCTGCTATCTGAAATCGGGGATGTTACATGTAATTAGGGGGTCGTCACCAGTGGGTTCCATATTTTGGGGTTTTACAAATTCTATTTTCTTAGTCCCGCTTGTTGATGCTTCAAATGAGTTAAAACCTAGACCCGATTTATCTCCGGGTGGTTTTTGAAGACTTAGCATTTCAATTAGTGAGTGTGTACTCTTTTGAAATTGAATTAGCTTGAAAGCTTCCTCCTTGAGTTTTTCGTTGTCAATTTTAAGTGTTTGACACGTTTTACACTCAATATCAACTTCCTTGTTTCTCTCGATTTTAGACAACTTTTCTTTTAGCTCACTAATTTCGTTTTCTAAACTATTTCTAATGGATTTTAAATGTTTGTTCTTAGTGATTATTTTTAAACTCATTTTGCACAATTTATTATATTCACTATCTAACGTAATATCATCTATTGAAGAGATTTCATCACTAAAGTAAGAGGATTCGGAATGTACCTCGCTAGATGCTTGAGCCATGAGACATGTTTTATCTTTTGCCTTTTCATCATCTTTCTCACAGCTATCACACCAAGAACCTCCAACAAAAGCCCTTTGGTTCTTGTCTCTTGGTGGTTTCGTACATTCGCCGATAAGATGATTCGGGTCTTTGTATCTAAAACACTTCTATCACTTTTGTCGTTCTTGTCGTCTCAGCTTCTTTGGAATGTATTTTGTCGTTTCGTGGTTGTCTCACGAACCTACCTCTTCTCTTGAAGAACTTCTTGAAGTCTCTAACCGCCATGGCGTATTCTTCGTCTTCATTTCTGAAAGTCAAACTTTCTTCATCACTAAATTCCTTTTTAGCCTTTAAGGCAAGAGATCTCCTTTTTCCTTTACCTTTGACTATTTCGGAATCTTTCTTGATGATCAATTCATGAACTTTAAGGTTCCTGATGAGTTCATCAAGTGATAGTGATGTCAAGTCTTTTGACTTTTCGATCGCCGTGACCGTTGCTTTCCATTTAGGATGTAGATTCCTAAGAAACTTCCTAACATAGTTCTTGCTAGAGTAACCTTCATTAAGAGTTTTTAAACTAGTAATAATAGTATTAAATCTAGCAAAAGCACTATTTATAGATTCGGCTTCAGAAATGATGAATTGTTCATATTGTTGTACCAAAAGGTCAATCTTGTTATCTTTTACTTAATTATTACCTTGATGGGTGATTAAAAAGGTTTTTCAAATTTCTTTTGCCATATTACACATAAAAATCCTTTCATATTTTTTCCTAGGCAAAACATTGTAAATAACCATTTTAGCTCCTTTGCAAGTCTCTTTTTAAGGTCATCGTTTTGTTTTTCAAAAGGGACAACCTCATCTAATTTGGTTTCCAGATTATTTTGAATAGGTATAAAATCACCTTGAGTAACATGCCAAAGATCAAGATCTTTTAATTTCACATAAGTTTCGAATCTATTTTTCCAATAAATAAAACCGTCGCTTTTAAAAAGTGGTGGTCTTTGTATAGATTGCCCTACTAGATATTTTTCGGAATCCATAGATAGATTCAAAAAATCTTAGGTAACCTAGCTCTGATACCAATTATGAAAACTTAAAGGGGGTTGAATAGTTTACCCGTTAATTGGCGTTTTAAAAGTTTGCTTATAAAAATCCTAGATTCGTGTTTATGTGAGATCAACCAACGATATGGACAAACAATATATCTAGCTACAAACAACACAGACACAATATAAATAGTAAGTGCGGGATATAAAATGAAAGACAAGAGATAAGAGATAAAACAATCAAACCACAACACCGAGAATTATAATGGTTCGGCTATGAAGCTCTTCTTCGCCCTGATCCATTCCTCGAGTATCCGACTCTAGATTTCACTATGTCAACAAGTTCCCTTCAAGCGGTAAAAACAGTTACACGTCGCTTATACCAATTTCCGACACTAAGTTAAATGCCAAGTCTTAATCTTATCTAGAACCAATCTACCACTTCACTAATGTATTTTGAGGCCTAAAATACTAACCGACACATAATCAAGACTTCCGGATTTATACACTATACAGATCTACACAACTACATAAAAAAGAAAATATAGAGATCAAATCTAAAAGAAGATAGGAGAGAAACACTAATCTACAACACTTCATGTAACACCCTCAAATTGGGTCGCAGCGGAATAGTGTCTGAGAGCGTTACTTCATAATACAACAGCACAAGATATGAGAGAACGATCTCTAAATGAGTCGTTTGAAAAGTAATCTCGATGATTTAACCAAAATCTGAATTTGTTATAACGTTGGTCCCGAAGTTTGCATCAATAATGTAAGACTGAAATAATACAGCGAGATTTGTTTGTAGAAATCTATGAATGTTGTCTTGTAAAGTTTAGACTCCAATGCACATCACATAAGCCAAGCCTCTAATTCACCTGAGAAAAACATGCTTAAAAAGTGTCAACATAAACTTGGTGAGTTCATAGATTTTTGTAAGTATAAACGTTGAACCAAAGTTTCGTAAAGTATGAATGACCGTTCCAATCCTTAAATGTTCACCAAAATGTATGAATGTTGGAAATCAAGAGTTGTAAAGTATGCATGACCATTTCAATCCCCAAATAGTCATAAAAGTAAGTATAGTTGGACCACCATTGTTCAAGTATGTATTGCCACTTTATTCAAGGCAACGTAAATATTCATGTGTGTATAAAACAATGATTACGATTACTCTAAGTTCATGAAACTGTGGCTCAGACTTGTATGCCACTTTATTCAAGGCACCGTAAATGTTCATGCTCATGTATGTGTAGTTCGTACTCTGACATGGTATAACGTTCATTTGCCCAGTGATAGCTAATCACCCGAACGGGGATTGTCACACCCTAATAGATCTATTTTATAACATTCACGCCTACCAACTCGTAGTTAACAGTTCAATCCCTTAAGCTAATCCGTAATCATTTGGGTAAAAGTAAAGTAATGTCATTGTTTTCAAAATTAAAGTGAAACAAGCAATGTATTTCGTCCCAAAATAAGTAATTGAGTATGTAGACCAATTTGTAAAACGAATTGTAAATGCACATGTAATAAATTCAACCCAATCATGTAAATGAAATTGGTAACAAGCATGTTCTCACCCCAAAAGTTGTAAAGTATATGTAAAACAAATAAAACGTGGGGCTATAAACTCACCTTGAGTGAGTGAATCGATAATGTAAATCACTAACAGAAAATGCGTCACGAATACGCCCGAATGCAACCTAATTAATTATAGGTCGTATGAATACTAGGTACTTTGAATAACTAAAACCATATATAATTCTATATGGCTACATCATCATCTAATTGTATTTGTGAAATCATATTTATAAAGTAAAAACGTTTATAAATATCTCTTTAGTAAAAACGGCGTAACTTTATCATTTTAAGTCCGTTTCTTATGTTCTTTATGTCCACGATTTCGTATTAAGACGATGTATCAAAATATTACATTTTCATATTTTGAACCCCTGATGAACAATACTTTTTACTATTCATGCACTTTTATAAATTTATTTTTTTAAATTTACTTAGCGTAAACCTCGTAAAAGTCATATCTTGTTCTTTTTAACTCTGATTCTAGTGATTCTTTCAAGCACGTCTTCGTAATTAAATTTTTTATCTAACTAATATATTTTTCAAAAATGTATCTGAGATTAATCATATTCTATAAAACAATTTTTATAAATTTTAATTATCGTAAACTTGCAAATAGCGTATCTTCTTCGTTATAAATCAGTTTTTCAAGTTCTTTATATGCCTACGATCCTTGTAACATGTAGTATTTTATAAAAATATAAAATAAATGCATTATTTTTCGAATTACATCAGACCCTTTTGACATTTTTGAAAAAATGTGTTTAAACTTGTTTTTGTAACTTTTTAGTTTAGTAACTTTGTTACAAGTCTTCTACAACACAATATATCACATGTCTGATATGTATTAGGTCCTTAGTCCATTACTTGTCCAAGTATTGTCCATGATACAAGTCCTTACATTACATTTTTCTTATGAACTTAATAAGTAAACTCTTTAAGTAACTTAGTTTATATATACTTTTTATAAACTAAACCATACTTGTACAATGCTTATACTTCCATTCCCACATGATATTAACATCCATATAACATATGTAAAAGTATACCAAAATATAATCAAGTGTAAAAATCCATTTTACAAGTTAATAAGTTTCCTAGATGGTGATTAACTATATAAACATCATATACACATAAAATCATAAATGTAAAGAGATTAAGGTTTTTAGATGACCTTAATATGAAGTAGGATGATAAAAAACAAGATCTAAACCCTAGTTTAGATATTAAACACAAGCTTCCAATATTTAGAAAACCCTAACTTTCAATGAAACCCTAATCTTAAACCTTGCTTGATTAACCCTTGTAAAAACTAAACCAAGCCTTCAAACTTTCTTGGTATACCTTAGATATGTTGTTAGATCACTTGTATATGTTGTAAATAAAATTGTATGGATTTGGTAAGGTGGTTTGTGTTTGGCCATGCGATAGAGGAGAGAAAAAGAGAGATATGTGAAGCTTTTACTTAGTGAAATGAGTTGTATATTTTATCTCTTACTAGTATAAGCCTTGTATACTTCATAAAGCTAGTTGAAATCATGTCCAAGTTCGTAAAACACTATTAGGGAGCTCTAGACAAGATGAGGGAAATAAAGAAGAAAAATGGCAAAACATTAGTCATAGTTAGTAAGGTTTTAATTAGGCTTTGTTGTACAAGACTTTAGCAAGATTTGTGTTTTAATTAACATAGATCCGGCCTATATATATATATAAATATATATAATAATATATAAATATATATAATATATATATATATATATATATATATATATATACAAGAAATTGTGAAATTTTTGAGTATTGGGTATAATTATGGGTATTTGATTGAGTATAGATAGGTATTGGTGCTTCCGGATATGCCTAAATGTATTTTATTACGAAACGTAAATGTTTTACGTAGCCAATAAAAAAAATTATAAAAAGTTAATAATTATCCTAACAAAATAATTAAATAACACTTGTCTTGAACGTAAACTTTTTAATGTTTGAGCCCTTTTAACGTTGAATGTTGATTTTTTAGTTTACCGATTTAGCCTAAACTTTGGAAAATTTAAAGTGAACGCGTAAAAGTTTAAAATAAATAATTGGATGTTCATTGATGTAAAAAGGTGTGAAAATTTGAGTTGTTACAGTCTCCCCGTGTTAAAAGAATGTCACAAAAAGTTAAGTATAGTTGGACCACCATTGTTCAAAATATGTTTTGCCACTTTATTCAAGACAACGTAAATATTCATGTGTGTATAAATCAATGATTACAATTACTCTAAGTTCATGAAACTGTTGCGTAGACTCATATATATGCCACTTTATTCAAGGCACCATAAGTGTTCGTGTTCGTGTAAATGTTGTTCTCCGACATGCTATAACGTTCGTTTGCCCGGTGATAGCTAATCACCTGAACGGGGCTGTCACACCCAAATAGATCTATTTTATAACATTCATGCTTACCCTCTAAGTAATTCATAGTTCAATCTGCTTAAGCTAATCCGTAATCATTTGGGTAAAAGTAAAGTAATGTCCATGTTTTCAAAAATAAAGTGAAACAAGCAATGTATTTTGTCCCAAAATAAGTAATTGAGTATGTAGACCAGTTTGTAAAATGAATTGTAAATGCACATATAATAAATTCAAACCCATCATGTAAATGAAGTTGGTAACAAGCATGTTCTCACCCCAAAAGTTGTAAAGTATATGTAAAACAAGTAAAACGTGTGGCTATAAACTCACCTCGAGTGAACAGATAACAACTATATCAGATAATGCGCCACGCAGGTGTCCGAATGCAACCTAATTAAGTATAGGTCATATGAGTACTAAATACTTTGAATAATTAATACCGTATATAGCTTTATATAGCTACATCACCATCTAATTGTGTTTGTGAAATAACATTTATAAAGTAAAACGTTTATAAACATCACTTTAGTAAAAATGGCGTAACTTTCTCGTATTAGGTCCGTTTTGTACGTTCTTTATGTCCATGTTTTTGTGTTAAAGAGATGTATCAAAATATTACATTTTCATATTGTAGTCCCCTGGTGAACAGTACTTTTTTTTACTGTTCATACACTTTTATAAATTTATTTTTATAAATTTAATTAGCGTAAACTCGTAAATGTCATATCTTATTCGTTTAAACCCTGATTTTAGTGATTCATTCGAGCACGGCTTCGTAATTAAAAGTTCTATCTAAATATGATAATTAATCCTCTGATGAATAGTATTTTACTGTTCATGTATATTTTATTAAACTATTTTTATAAAATTAATCGTCGTAACCTCGTAAAAGTCATATCTTATTCGGTTTAACTCCGATTTTAGTGATTCTTTCGAGCACGTCTTTGTAATTAAAAGTTATATCTAACTAAGATACTTTCCAAAAGTTTCTGCAATGAATAGTAATTTGTTTTTATAAACTTATTTTTTATAAAAGTACTTATTATCGTAAACTTGCAATGGCGTATCTTTTTCGTTATAGCTCGGATTTTCGAGTTCTCTATATTCCTATGATCGTCATGACATGTAGCATTTTATAAAATAATAAATTAAATACTTTATATTCGTAATATAACAGTAGATTGGATTCATTTGTTAATATTGTATAAAAGTTGTTTTTATAAGTTTTTAGCTTGGTTAATTTGCTACAAGTCCTCTACAACACTTTATATCACAAGTCTCATATATGTTAGTTCCTTTAGTCCATCCTTTCTCTAAGTAATATCCATGATAACAAGTTCTTACATCACTTTTACTTATAAACTTAATAGGTAAACTTTTAAGCAACTAGTTTATATATACTTTTTATAAGTTAAACCATACTTGTATAATGTATATACTTTCATTTCAACATGTTTTTAACATCAATATAGCATATGAAAAAGTATATCAAACCATGATCAAAAGTAAAAATCCATTTTATATTTTAATATGTTTCCTAGATGGTGATTTACTATATAAACATTATATACACATAAAATCACAAATGTAAAGAGTGTAGGGTTTTTAGATGACCTTAAGATGAAGTAATATGAAGAGTAACAAGTTCTAAACACTAGTTTAGAATCAAAACTCAAGCTTTTATGACTAAAAAACCTTAATTTCCAATGAAACCCTAATCTTAAACTTTTCTTGATTAACCCTTTTAAACACTAAACTAAACCTTTAATACACCTTAGAATATCTTATGTATAATGCTAGAATACTTGAATACTTGATAGAAAAAATTGTACGGATTATTTATGGGTGTTTGTTTCTTGTCGTGGCCTAGGGAGAGAAAAATGAGAGATTTTGGATTGTGTTTTTAGCTATTGAAATATAGAAGTGTGTGAGTGGTATTAGGATAGAAAGGCCATATATGAGCAAATATATCTAGGAAGCAAATATCATGAAAATCACGGATCATGAAATCAAGGAAGAAAAGAGTGAGTTTGTAAGTGATTGGTATGGTCTTGTTGCTTGTTGTAAGAATGTGTAAGATTGGTGGCTTGTTAGAGTTTATAACACATGTTGATTGAAAAGTCAAAATATCTTTGTGTTTCAATTACATAGATCCGGCCTATATATGTATATTTATAAGAAATTATAAATTTTTTGAGTATTGGGTATAATTGTGGGTATTTGATTGAGTATAGATAGGTATTGGTGCTTTCGGGTATGCCTAAATGTATTTTATTGGGAAACGTAAACGTTTTACGTAGCCAATAAAAATAAAATATAAAAAAGTTAATAATTATCCTCCAAATAATTATATAACACTTGTTTGGCGTAAACTTTTAATTGTGTGATGTCCGTTTACGTTGAGTGTTGATTTTTAGTTTACGCGATTTAGCTAAGCGTTGGAAATTTAAAGTGAACGCGTAAAAGTTTAAAATAAATAATTGGATGTTCATTGATGTAAAAAGGTGTGAAAAATTGAGTTGTTACAAATTTTCTCTTGTCTCGGATTTCCTGTAATTGGCAAGAGTTTTTTCATCCATTTTGTAGTCCTCGCAGTTAAAGCCTCTGATAGAGTCTAGATTATGTTGTTTGTGTTTTATTCTAGTCTGTATTGTTTTTGCTTCTGGCACCTTGCTAGTAGTAGTTATATTTTTATATAAGTCAAAATGTTAGTTAACATGCACGGTCGGCCAGTCACACCAATAAATTTTGAAATTTGCTTTTCTTTTTTGCTAAAAAATGGATCATGGTTTCGCTATTTTATGGATTTTCTCATTGATCTTTTATAAGTTTATTTCGTTATTTGGAATAACGAGATGTATTTACTACAATTACTGTAATTGTTTGCGATCTTTTATATAATAAAAGAATTACATTATTTCTGATTTTACTATGAAATTTGGTCTTATAAAAAAAATTGGACCAATCAAAACGCTTAATTTTGACACGTAGGCAAAATCGTGCGATCTCATTGGTTAAAAAAAGTCAAAATTGAATCCAATTTGGTCAAAATTGAAAATTTTGATAGAAGAATTTGGTGGAGAAAAAAAACACATAAAATAGACGTGTCAAATTTGTGAAAACAAAAACTTTTAAAAAAGAGTAGGTAATTAATAAAATTTTAGTAGTTGAAGTTTAAATAAAATAATATCGAGTTAAGTGTAAATTTATAAGTTTCTATGTTTTCTAATAACTTCAAAAAATAAACAAATAACATTTTATACTTTGTACTTCTAGACTTTATATTTTAAAAATACAACATACATGTTGTTTAATAATACAACATATATATGCATAAGATTATTAATATCAAAATGAAAACATGAATTATTGTGTATATAAATACATTGACGATGTTGTACGTACACGAGTTTTAATATTAAATACGATTAATTTATTATTAACACACAACAATGTGATTGGCAAACATGATGATTAACATTCTTTGTATAATATGGAATGAAACATTTATTATAACTGTTACATTATTTAAATTAAGAGAAACTTGCATTCACAATTACTGAAATAATGGTAAACAAGACATTCAATGTGCAAATACGAAAAAATAACAGCACTTGCAAAATTAACACTTAATTAAAATTTAATGTCTAAACCTCATGCGTGCACGGGTATTAAAACTAGTTAAGAGAAATATATAAAGTAGCATATGTAGCTTATTTTTTAATTTTTTTCTTAATTAACATAATCATATGATGTTATTAAGATGGAACACTATGAGGCTGTTTGATAAAACTGAGTAATTTAGCACTGAATGGTTAGATGCTCTGAATGATTTTTAGGTTCTAAATGAATTTGATTCTGAATGAAAACATGTTTGATAAATATTCTAATCAATTAGTTTAAACCGCAAAAAAAAGTAATTTATTTTTAATGTTATTAATTAATTGTTATATTTAATAAATATGCTGACATATTTATTCTCAAATTATATTATTGATAAATAATTTTTTAATAATAGTAGAGTTGTATTGTTAGACGTGAAATTTTGTTTATGTTGAAATAATCTATAATTCGTTAGAACAAAATACCATCCTTTATTAAACTTTGGCTTAGTAATATTTTGTTTTATCTCATTAATAAAATAATGTTTTATCTCATGAATAAAATAAAGTAAAAGAAACATGAATACAAGAAACATAAAAATAAAATACATACGTAAAAGTTTATTAACAGCGGGTAAATCAAAATGTGTAGTTTATATTTTTATTGTAATGGTTTCTCAAAGATGACATGTATAAAGTATTTACATGCTTAATCATTTTGCATGTCAGAGACGATGGCCCATTCTATACTTAATGAAATGACTAAGACAAAATTTTGTTACCAAACAAGTTTTGCTGCTGACCGAGTTAGCATATGGCCCAATAAGAGGCTATCAGATATAATAATGTGTACGATATTTCATTTTCATCTATTCGATAATGACATAGTTCTGGAGCCTGTTTAAAACTTGAAGCCCAAAACCTTGTCTAAAAAACAAAAAAGAACAAAAACATAATAGCTGATTCCCTTAATTTTCGAATGCAGTGGATCAGTTATAATAAACTTTCAACTTGATTTTTGTTTGTTGCAATGTAAACAAAAGTGGTTGACAGCATGGTTGTTAAGATCCCGATCTTGATCTTAGAATCTTACGATTTTACGATACAGCAAAGCAAAAACGATCCGGATCTTATATAGGATCTTTGCAAGCTTAAGATCTTATAGGATCTCAATCTTGACCATAGGATCTTAAGATCTAATCCGATCCGATCTTGTTTTTATTGAACCACAAACTAAAAAATACAAATTTGTGGATTGTATTTTGTACAATTTAAAAAACAACATGATAATTTTCTTAAACATGTCCTAATCATAGTTTATGACAACATTTCTATGAAATATTCATATAATTTTGTATTTGTGATATAAAATAATAGTTTGTAAATTTGTAAAATATTTCAAAGACTATTAAGAATATGACATTATAATAGGATCTTAAGATCCCGATCCGATCCTCGATCTCGATCTTGCAAAAACGAAAACGATCTTAAGTAGGATCCCGATCTTGAAAACCTTGGTTGACAGTATATCAGTGTGCTTCGTTATTTTTAAGTATTTTTTTCTAATTATATTTGAAGCTTACAAAATTACGAAGTGTTTTTTCTTCTTTCACTAGAGACTAGAGAGGTTAATCTGGAAAAAAAATTTATGGAATATTTTGAAAATATAAGGGCGTGTTTACATATGTGAGTGTTAAATTGTTATTTGATTAATGATTGGTGCTAATACATTTAATTCAAATTATGTGTGTTATTCACTATTAATTAGGACTCAAAATATATTTGCATCATCCCATGCATACACTTGTACGATGATGGTTGGTGTTCTGTAATCACTTAATTATAGTTTAAAGAAAAGTTCGTTTGCATACCAGTTTCTTTTCACATATCAAAGGACAAATTTTCACTATTCATTTGGGTTTGATCTAATGATGAGGATTAATCTAAAATTTAATTTTATTTAATAAATAAGATTAAACCTTAAAAAACATTCACCATTCCTTCTTACTTTTGTGTTTTTTAATTAAAACACACTTTCACCATTATTTTTAAAAATTACATACCGCAAAACCCGCAAAACGTTAAGATACATAAATTACACCATCGTGACGAGCATTAAATTATCTTTCAATAGAGGGGCACTTTCATATACTTTCGACAAACTTTTTTTTTGTATTTTTTTGTTTTTTCTCGGTGTA
>BQNB010003562.1:0-25866 GCA_026074375.1 Tanacetum coccineum
CTTTTTGTAATAGTTTGAATGAAGTTCATACATAGGTTTCTTTGCCTAGATTTTAGATACACTAAGGTTTCGTTTGTTTTTTTTACAGGTTTTACCTCTTCATCTGCAAACCATGTCTGCAGAAGAAGAGTTGCATCTAAGCTCTTCATCTGCAAAGAAGAAGACCATTTGTTTTTTTCTCTTGAAATACTTCTTTCATTTTTGTTTCTTTATGTTTTTACTAGTGTTTTTACGTTTTCGTTTGTTTTTTTACGTTTTGGTCAGTTATTTTACGTTTTCGTCAGTTATTTTACGTTTTCGTCATTTTTATACGTTTTCGTCTATTTTTTTTACGTTTTCGTCAGTTATTTTACGTTTTCGTCAGTTTTATTTTACGTTTTGTTTAGTTTTTTTACGTTTGCGTCAGTTTTTTTACGTTTTTGTTTGTTTTATTTTACGTTTTTGTCAGTTTTATTTTACGTTTTCGTCTATTTTTTACGTTCTCGTTATTTTTTTACATTTTCGTCAGTTTTTTTACGTTTTCGTCAGTTTTTTTACGTTTTCGTCAGTATTTTTACGTTTTCGTCAGTTATTTTATGCTTTTGTCAGTTTTTTTTACGTTTTCGTCAGTTATTTTATGCTTTTGTCAGTTTTTTTTACGTTTTCTATAGTTTTTTTATGTTTACGTCATTTTTTACGTTTGCGTCAGTTTTTTTACGTTTGCGTCGGTTTTTTAAGTTTTCGTCTAATTTTTTACGTTTTCGTCTGTTTTTTACGTTTTCGTCAGTTTTTTATGTCTGTGTCAGTTTTTTTACGTTTCCGTCAGTTTTTTACGTTTTGGTCAGTTTTTTACGTTGTCGTCTGTTTTTTTACGTTTTTGTCAGTTTTTTTACGTTTTCTTCAGTTTTTTTACGTTTCCGTCAGTTTTTTACGTTTTCGTTAGTTTTTATACGTTTTGTCAGTTTTTTACGTTTTCGTCATTTTTTTTACATTTTCGTCAGTTATTTTACGTTTTCGTCCTTTTTTTACGTTTTTGTCTGTTTTTTACGTTGTCGTACTTTTACGGACGAAAACTTGATAAAACGAAGAAAACGTAAAAAACGTGCGAAAACGTAAAAAAATAGAGGAAAACATACAAAGACAGACGCAAACGTAAAAAGACGGACGCAAACGTAAAAAGAAGGGCGAAAACGTAGAAAAAACGTACGAAAACATAAAAAAACGGACGAAGACGTAAAAACAGGCAAAAACGTTAAAAAACAGACGAAAAAGTAAAATAACGGACGAAAACGTAAAAAACCAGACGAAAACGTAAAATAACTGACAAAGACGTAAAAATACAGACGAAAACGTAAAAAAACAGACGAAACGTAAAAAAAGGACGAAATGTAAAAAAACAAACAAAAACGTAAAAAACATAATAAACCTGACAAAAACGTAAAAAAAAGACGATAACGTAAAAAAACAGACGATAACGTAAAAAACTAAGAAAACGTAAAAACGGACGAAAACGTAAAAAACGGACAAAAACGTAAAAAAACAGACGAAAACGTAAAAAAACTAAAGAAAACGTAAAATAACTGACAAAACTAAAAAAAAAAAACAGACGAAAACGTAAAAAATGACGAAAACGTAAAAAAACTGATGAAAACCTAAAAATACTGACAAAAACGTAAAATAAATGATGAAAACGTAAAAAAATATTATATATCGTAGAAAAACGTAGAAATCGTAGAAAACGGATTTAAATGGATTGAAACGTAAAAAAACGTACAAAAAATAATAAAGAACGGTTGAAAACGTAATAAAACTCAGAAAAAGTATGAATTATTTAATTATTGTAAGAAAGAATGAGAAGAAAAGAAGAAGAGGTAAGAAGTTAAATAATTTTGTCTGAATTTTTGAAGAGTTAGAAGTGATTTTTACCACTTATCTCTACAAAAAAACAAACAAAAAACGTCTGAGTGACTGCAGACATAAGTGGTGAAAAGAGGTTAGAAGAGGTTAACAAAGCCTAAATATAGCTAACCTCTTAAACCTTTGATATATAGCACAACAGTGAGAAACACTTTAAGCAACTAAGAAGTCGAGTGTCCATTATGTTTTTACTGGAGATGCGTCTTTCGGACAGAAGATATAAGTTTCAAAGGCCTGCAAAAAAATAGTAACATTTTAAGAGGACAGACCCCAGTTTAATCTGTCTGTTCTTGGTAGCAAAGCTTACAAATAAATTGAAGTCACTTGTTAAAAAAGTACATGTTATGGTTAAAAACACGTAATCTGTGATGGCATGGGTTTTATCAAGAAGTATATATTATATAGAAGTTCTTTTTCATATACATCCCGTAATAAATGATCCAAAAACACAGGGAAGCTTGACAGATGGAATCAACCAAAGAAACATGGTGCCAAGCCGGTCCAGAGGGCCCAATCTTTTGCATCAACAACTGTGGATTCTGGGAGAGTGCAGCCACCATGAATATGTGTTCCATCTGCCACATGGAGATGATATCGAAGCAGGAAATCGCAAAACTTGCAGCTTCATCCTTTGATGACATTATCAATGGTGGTCTAGGCAGCGATGCTATGCCATCAAGGCCCAACAGGCAGCGCCGATGGAGTTGAATGTGGTTCCAGTGCAAGCACGGGCTGATGGCTCATCCTCAAGCCAAGTCGCCGAGGCTAAGCCGAATGTGGGACCAAGCAGATGCTTCACTTGTCCCACGCGGGTTGGTTAAACCGGCTTCAACTGTAAGTGTGGCGAACTTTTCTGCTCTGCTCACCGCTACTCTGTCAAACACGGCTCTCCTTTTGATCACCATAGCCAAGGCTAATCCTGTGATCAAAGCTGAAAAGCTTGATAAGATATGAAGAACGGAATTTGGTCAAAGTATGATTATAGTTACTACTCAAAAGTCTTTATATCCATTGCGTATGCGTTGCAAATTAGGTTCCCCTGTTCGTTTGGTTAGAAAATTTGAATTTAGCAAAGCTATGAAGAAATGGCCCTTTGCCAACTGTTTATAGACATACTTATTCTCATTGTTGATTCGTAGGGATTGGTTTGATTCTGTATTGTGTGTGTGTGTTCATGTTTGAGGTAATCATCTGCATAGATGGATGGATTTATTTGTGTTAATCTGTCATTATCATCTCAAACGACAAGAGTTCTTGAAAAAAAATTACAAACAGTTAAAAGCTCTTAAAAACCTGCATTGGAGACGCTCAAGGAAATCAAAATCTAAGGTCATCGGTTTAATATAATTTTCCAGTCAGTTTGTTATTAACCTTTTTATGTTTTCATCATCGCATCACTTTTTTTATTATTTTTCATAGTAAGCATGTCTCTATATAGCGCCTCCAGTGTGGCCAATTAATGCAGCTTCAGCAAATCTAAACAACACACGTGCTTAATATTTATAAATTTGGACAATGAATGGAAGGGAAAAAACCTATACCTTACATCAAACATTTGCTCTTATTAAATATAGTTACGGATACTTCAATTGCTTTCATCTAAAGAACATTTCTTAGCTGATATAAGGAAGGGACAAAAGGGTGGTATAAATTTAAACATATAATCCAACATTATAATTATAAAGTTATATGAATAAACAAACTTAATCTAATAAAAACCACAAATCGATTTGATTTTAATGATACAAAATCAAAGATTAAAATCTTGAAAAATATGCAACAAACCTGATAAAAGATTCCTTGATTCGGGAATTGAATTTCAACCCAATATATTTCGATTGTTAAGGCTGCTAAACCGTCTTTTGTGTTTCAATTGTTTTTATACATTCAGGGTTTTGAGGTATCGAGGGTTTAAAAAAAATACAGATCGTCTTTGGGAATGAGTGGGTTGTTTTTTTCCTTTATTTTATTTTTTTAATGAGAAATGCTATATCACAAAGAGTTCACAAAAAAATATCCACATAATGACTTGGCAAGTGTTTGGTCCAATCCAGTTACTGTCATTGATCCCATCTTTTTTATCCTTTTTACCCTCCATATTTAATTGACAAATCATTGAGTGAAAATAATTTTGTAAAGCTTATGTGGGTGTAGCATTCTTCTTTTTTAATTTATATAGAGGCTTTTGTTAACATTTACATTGAGATACCAATGTTTACAAAAATCACATCCACTTTTTGTAAGTTTTTTTCCTTATATTTTTGACACGTATGCTTTTATGTTAATGTTTCATTATTTTGTATGTAAAAGACGAATTTTTAAATCTTTTTTCTAAATAAAGAATTATTTTGGCTTTTTTTTATTAAAAATACTATTTATAAAAAAATATTAATAAATGTTAGCCTCAAAATATTGAGTCGAACAAGAAGTTCGTTCATTATGAATGTTAGTCTCGGTCAATCAATTAGTTAACGTTGTAATAGGAAAGTATCGGGAATCGGGCTCGATAGTTAATCTAATATTGTATATGTTTCGGGTTTAATCCCAAGCAAACCCGAGCCCGGGTCCCTAGTCAAAATATCCCTCACAGTATACTTAAACGTGACAGGGTATATAATATATCTTTTACCTGATTGGAGAAAGATAATTTAAAAAAAACCCATCTTTCATTTTCTTACATATTTCTTCTAATATGCTTTCTTCTCCTCTAACCTCTCCTCGTTTCTCTCTCTAAAACTTCACTTCTTCCTTCCTCTTTTCTCTTCGAATTCGTGTTTGTTATATGTGATAGGGTGATTTATCGGGATCCTACAATTGTGCATCAGAGCTACAGTGGATTTGTGGTTGATACTTGTGGCTAACAAGATCAAAATCTTAGGGTAAGCAAGTAACTTTATTTGGTTCTTGGTTTAAAAAGTCTAACCCAGATTTTTGTGCTTAGATGTGTTTATGCTTATGTGTTAAGCAAGATCTAGGCATAAGATAACTAGTTGTGCAAGAAAAATCAAGTTAAAAGGTCATAAAGGGTTTGATTTTGGTGATTTTGTGTAAAAACGTATTTTGCTCGAAGAGAAATATGCAGGTATGAATCAAGCAAAATATGTTTTGAATGAAGCGGAACATGTTTCAATATGAAATAGACATGTTGTTTCAAGCGAATATGCAATTTCAACGAAATGATGTAATTTCAAGCGAAATAAGTAATCTAAGCGAAAATATGCAATTAAGGCAAACAATGTACATGCATTCTCAAGCGAAATATGTTGTACCTCGAGCGAAATATGCAAGTTATCTCAAGCGAAATATGAATGTTTTTCATTAAGCGAAATATGCAGTTTTTGGTTAAGTGAAATATGTTTCACATGGTAAGCGAAATATGTCATTCTCACTTAAGCGAAATATGTTTGTTTGAGACAAGCGAAATATGAAAAAAAATCTCAAGCGAAATATGCAATTTCCAATCAGGCGAAATAACAGGTGAATTAGACAAGCGGTTTATCAATCTAATCAAGCGATTTAAGACTCTGTTTCACCACTTGGATTTTTTTAATTGAATGTTATTTTCAGCCTTTGAACTTGTTAACGACACTTAACCAAACACATCAAACATCAACCTAAACCACAAACAAGAACTTAAAAGATAATCAATTCACAACAAACAAACCTTAAACACAATCAATTACTCACTCAAACGTCACGGTTTTCTAATTGATTTGTAAAATCTTGTTAATACAATTATCGTTTTTAATCATAGACGTGTAAATTCCCCGTAACGAGACGAGATAAATGAATTAACCATATTAACAAAATCAAACTCCCCCCGAGTCGAAAGAGACCAAATCAATATAAACCGAAGTGAAATAATAGCCAATCACACAAAACTAACAATAAATATTAAACTTAATCATAAATATCTAAATTTAACAAGTACTAACTCCCTAGAACCCCAGTCATCCCACCACCCCAACCCAAGCACCCCCCACCCCGAGGAGCAACCTAGTCAACAACGCAAGCAAATGAATGAAACCACCGCTAGTCAAATTCACCAGTAAAAATCGCCAGCAATGGAAATAGCATAATTTCGCTTGATATTATATTTTATCCATTCGCTTGTCTCAAACAAACATATTTCGCTTAAGTGAGAATGTCATATTTCGCTTACCATGAGAAACATATTTCACTTAACCAAAAACTGCATATTTCGCTTAATAAAAAACATTCATATTTCGCTTGAGATAACTTGCATATTTTGCTCGAGGTACAACATATTTCGCTTGAGAATGCATGTTTCGCCTAGAATTGCATATTTCGCTTGAGATTACATATTTCGCTTGAAATTACACATTTCGCTTGAGAATTGCAATATTTTCGCTATGAAAACAACCTGTCATATATTCCTTGAAACATGTCCGTTCATTCAAAACAATTTCGCTTGATTCGTACCTGCATATTTCTCTTCGAGCAAAATACTTATTTTTACACACGAAAATACACCAAAATCAAACCCTTTATGACCTTTTAACTTGATTTTTCTTGCACAACTCGTTATCTTATGCCTAGATCTTGCTTAAACACATAAGCATAAACACATCTAAGCACAAAAATCCGGGTTAGACTTTTTAAACCAAGAACAAATAAAGTTACTTGCTAACTCACGAATTTGATCTTGTTTAGCCACAAGAATCATACACAAATCCACTGTAGCTCTGATGCCAATTGTAGGATCCCGATAATCACCTCATAACATATAACAAACCACGAATCGAAGAAGAAAAGAGAAGAAGAAGTGAAGGTTTTAGAGAGAGAAACAAGAGAGAGGTTAGAGAGAAAAGAAAGACATTATTAGAAAGAATATGTTAGAAAATGAAAGAGTTAGTTATCTTTTCCAAGCGGAAAAGATATATATATACCCTTGCACGTTTAAGTAAACGAGAGGGATATTTGACTAGGACCCGGGCTCGGGTTTTGCTTTGGATTAAACCAAAATATACAATATAGATTAACTATCGAGCCCGATTTCCCGATACTTTTCCTATTACAACGTTAAACTAATGATTTACCAGACTAACTTCATAATGACAACTTCTTGTTCGACTCAAATATTTATGAGCTAACAATTATAAATAATAATTTTATAAAATAGTATTTTTAATAAAAAAGCCAAAATAATTCTTTATTTAGAAAAAAGATTTAAAAATTCGTCTTTTACATACAAAATAATGAAACATTAACATAAAAGCATACGTGTCAAAAATATAAGGAAAAAAACTTACAAAAAGTGGATGTGATTTTTGTAAACATTGGTATCTGAATGTAAATGTTACAACAAAAAAGCCTCTATATAAATTAAAAAAGAAGAATGCTACACCCACATAAAGCTTACAAAATTATTTTCACTCAATGATTTGTCAATTAAATATGGAGGGTAAAAAGGTAAAAAGAGAGATCATGAAGTAACATGATTGGACCAAACACTTGCCAAGTCATTATGTGGATATTTTTTTGTGAACTCTTTGTGATATAGCATTTCTCATTAAAAAAATAGAATAAAGGAAAAAAACAACCCACCCATTCCCAAAGACGATCTGTATTTTTTTTAAACCCTCGATACCTCAAAACCCTGAATGTATAAAAACAATTGAAACACAAAAGACGGTTTAGCAGCCTTAACAATCGAAATATATTGGGTTGAAATTCAATTCCCGAATCAAGGAATCTTTTATCAGGTTTGTTGCATATTTTTCAAGATTTTAATCTTTGATTTTGTATCATTAAAATCAAATCGATTTGTGGTTTTTATTAGATTAAGTTTGTTTATTCATATAACTTTATAATTATAATGTTGGATTATATGTTTAAATTTATACCACCCTTTTTGACCCCTTCCTTATATCAGCTAAGAAATGTTCTTTAGATGAAAGCAATTGAAGTATCCGTAACTATATTTAATAAGAGCAAATGTTTGATGTAAGGTATAGGTTTTTTCCCTTCCATTCATTGTCCAAATTTATAAATATTAAGCACGTGTGTTGTTTAGATTTTGCTGAAGCTGCATACATTGCCACACTGGAGGCGCTCTATAGAGACATGCTACTATGAAAATAATAAAACAAGTGAAGCGATGATGAACATAAAAGGTTAATAACAAACTGACTGGAAACTTATATTAAACCGAGACCATAGATATTGATTTACCTTGAGCGTCCTCCAATGAGGTTTTTAAGTGAGCCTTTAACTGTTTGTAAATTTTTATTCAAGATCTCTTGTCGATATGAGATGATAATGAAAGATTTAACGACAAATTAAATACCAGTTCCATCTATGCAGATGATTACCTCAAACATGAACACACACACACAATACAGAATCAAACCAATCCCTACGAATCAACAATGAGTATAAGTATGTCTATAACAGTGGCAAGGTGCCCCTCGTCTTCATAGCTTTGCTAAATCAAATTTCTAACAAACGACCAGGGGAACCTAAATTGGCAACTTCATACGCATGGATATAAAGACTTTTGAGTAGTAACTATAATCATACTTTGACCAAATTCCGTTCTTCGTATCTTATCAAGCTTTTCAGCTTTGATCACAGGATTAGCCTTGGTGATCAAAAGGAGAGCCGTCTTTGACAGAGTAGCGGTGAGCAGAGCAGAAAAGTTCGCCACACTTACAGTTGAAGCCGGTTTAACCAACCCGCGTGGGACAAGTGAAGCATCTGCTTGGTCCCACATTCGGCTTAGCCTCGCGCGACTTGGCCCATGAGGATGACCATCAGCCCGTGCTATGCACTGGAACCACATTCAACTCCATCGGCGCTGCCTGTTGGGCCTTGATGGCATAGCATCGCTGCCTAGACCACCATTGATAATGTCATCAAAGGATGAAGCTGCAACAAATTCATAGCTCTCTAGTGCGGAAAGATTGGATTAATAAACCTTGAGAAACAAACCACAAGGGGAACTGGGGTTGGGGAATTGACTCCGGCGAAAAGTGAAACTAGTGTCTTTAATAAGAGATAACCAGCGTTTGGATACGGATTTAAACAAAACAAGTGAAAGAACAGGTAACCTGAGTAAGATTTCAGTTAATAGATCGTCATTGGACATGACTGTAAGTACGGACGAAGGGAGCTTTTTGGATCTGCGTTTTTTATGCTTTTTGGATGCCCTGCCATAACACGACGAAATTCCGGCCGTCTTTTTTATGTTTTTTATGCTTTTTGGATCTGCGTTTTTTATGCTTCAAGGTGTAAAAGACCGGATACGACTGTGTCGAGTTCAGTACTTTTATTTTTGAGTAGGTACCCCTATTGGTACCCGGCCCACTAAATAGTGTTACAAAAGATTCCTTTTGTAAACCCTTTTTACAGTGCAACGCATTTTTTTATCAGTTTCTGTTCCGTAAATTTTGACAGTTTCATACTTTTGATCTGTTAAACTTTATATTTTTTGTTCCGTTTTTTCCGTGTAATAGTTTTATAAATATACAAAATTATAAAAATACAAAAAAATACTCAAAAAAACCGAGGGGGGGTACAAATGGTGTTTCAGGGGGTACATATAACATAAGTCTTTTGAGTAATCTTTTGTTTTTTTATAGGTTTTTTTTTATAGGTTTTACATCTTTATCTGCAAATCATACAAATCATGTATCAAAAAAAGAGGTACATTTAAAATCTTCATCTGCATGAAAAATGACATTTGTTTTTGTTCTAATTAAGTAATTCTTTCATTTTTGTTTCTTTATCTTTTTACTAGTGTTTTTTTACGTTTTTGTTAGTTTTTTTTACGTTTGGGTCAGTTTTTTTACGTTTTCGTCAGTTATTTTACGTTTTCGTCAGTTTTTTACGTTTCCGTCAGTTTTTTTACGTTTTCATTAGCTTTTTTAAGTTTTTGTCAGTTTTTTTATGTTTTCGTTAGTTTTTTTACGTTTTCGTCGGTTATTTTATGTTCTCGTCCTTTTTTTATGTTTTCATCTTTTTTTTTACGTTTTCGTTAGCTTTTTTTACGTTGTTGTCAGCTTTTTTACGTTTTCATTAGCTTTTTTACGTTTTTGTCAGTTTTTTTACGTTTTCGTCAGTTTTTTTACGTTTTCGTTAGCTTTTTTACGTTTTGTCATTTTTTTTATGTTTTCATGTTTTCGTCAGTTTTTTTACGTTTCGCAGGTTATTTTACATTTTCGTCCTTTTTTTACGTTTTCGTCTGTTTTTTTACGTTGTCGTACTTTTACGGACGAAAACTTAAAAAAACGGAGAAAAACGTAAAAAACGTGCGAAAACGTAAAAAAAGGAGGAAAACGTAAAAAGACAGACTCGGACGTAAAAAGACGGACGCAAACGTAAAAAGAAGGAAGAAAACGTAGAAAAAATGTACGAAAACATAAAAAAACAAATGAAGACGTAAAAACAGGCAAAAACAGTAAAAATATATACGAAAAAGTAAAATAACAGACGAAAACGTAAACAACCAGACGAAAACGTAAAATAACTGACAAAGACGTAAAAATACTGACGAAAACGTAAAAAACAGACGAAACGTAAAAAACGGACGAAACGTAAAAAACAAACAAAAAACGTAAAAAAAACCTGACGAAAACGTAAAAAAACTGACGGAAACGTAAAAAAATAGACGAAAACGTAAAAAACTGACGATAATGTAAAAAAACTGACGAAAACGTAAAAAACGGACGAAAACGTAAAAAAACTGACGAAAACGTAAAAAAACTGACTGACGAAAACGTAAAAAACAGACGAAAACGTAAAAAACAAACGAAAACGTAAAATAACTGACGAAAACGTAAAAAAACTGACGAAAACGTAAAAAAACTGACGAAAACGTAAAAAACTGACGAAAACGTATAAATACTGACGAAAACGTAAAAAAACTGACGAAAACGTAAAAAAATATTATATATCGTAGAAAAACGGAGAAACACGTAGAAATCGTAGAAATCGTAGAAAACGGATTAAAACGGATGAAAACGTAAAAAAACGTACAAAAAAAATAAAGATGGTTGAAAACGTATAAACCAAAAAAAGTATGAATTATTTAGTTATTGTATAAAGAAGTGAGAAAAAGTGAGAAGAATAGGCAAAAAGTGAAAGATTTTGTCTGAATTAGTGAAGAGGTAAGAAGTGTTTTTTAACACTTATGTCTGCAAAAAAACAAACAGATACGTTTGAGAGACTGCAGACAAAAGGGGAAAGAAGTGCTTATTGAAGAAAAAAAACGACACCTAAATTGCAAAACATCGTCCCGCTAATTTGTTCAAATTGCGGCAAGTGAGGGGTAAAAACTAGGGATGTTCACGGGGCGGTTCAGTTCGGTTAGCAGGAAGATTTGAATTATCCGTCGCGATGCGGGTAATTTATTTTACTACCCGAAACCGAACCCTACTAGGCGGTTAACCGGACATGTTGTTACCCGAAATGAGCGGTTACTTGCGGTTCGAGTAACCAATCTAGACGTTTAATCGAGTTTAACAGCATGAACAATAAATTGATATAGAAAGTAAAATGTCATTTTATAGTAAAATTAATTGTCATTAAGTTGATAAAGTAAAGTCATACTAAAGTTATTACGTCACTATAATTACATTTAAATTAACATAAATAACAGATTAACAAAAAATATGTATTCGACGCTTGTAAGTTACAATCACGCTACTTAATTTTCACACAT
The DNA here is from genome assembly GCA_026074375.1 of Tanacetum coccineum. Classification (NCBI taxonomy): domain Eukaryota; kingdom Viridiplantae; phylum Streptophyta; class Magnoliopsida; order Asterales; family Asteraceae; genus Tanacetum; species Tanacetum coccineum. The sequence goes on from BQNB010003562.1 coordinate 11,582, forward strand.
TGATGTTTAGTAAATGTCTACATTAGAATAAAAAAGTTGTTATACAATAAAAGTTGTGCAATAATATAATAAATAGTTGTACAATTACTTAGATATTTAGTTAAAATCATTCATGTATATTATACACTCTTCGGTTCAATTAACCGCAGATACCAAAAAATAAAAACCAAAACTGAACCGTGATAAACCGGTTTTTTCGGTTTCGGATTGAGCGGTCAGCTCGGTTTGTCGGTTTCTATGGTTTTTGGAACACCCCTAGTAAAAACTACAAATCTTGTATAAAATAAAGCAAGAGTTTGTGTTGATCAATGAGCTTCGTCTCTTGACCGGAAAAAATGTATTGTCCGTCCACGAGTGCGGAACGTTATCTAATGTTAAAACTTCGCTCGAATGGCCCTCACTAACTTCCGTAATGTGACAACACTTGTACCCCCTTAGGATATTTTGATCCTTTTGCCCCTCTTTTTGACTTCATCTTCCTTATCTTTAATCAAAACCTCAATCAATGTCCATATCATTCTCATTATTCACAAATGCTATCAACACATCTCATAAAATCAAAACCATACTAACATATCATCTTTCATCTTCATTCAAAATCAACTTGCCTTTAAAAGTTTTTCTTCCATCTTCATTACTCGAAATTATTTTTGTTTCAATGTTTAGGTTGGTCGCAATGGGAAGGTCGACCAAGTGGGTCGAGCCTAGCCCAACATGTCTCCCCATTTTGAGCCAATAATCCCCACGCGTCGCAGAGCCATATTCGAGGGGTCGACTGTCTGACCGTTTCGATGCACACTCTCCTCTCTTTCTTTGAATTGTTATTTGACCGATTTATCACACACTACTAGTTTTGAATAAACTAAACATCAAAATATCCTATATACCTAAAATACTAGTTTTGAATGCATGGTGTACATGTTTTGGGTATGACATTATGGTGTTTAAGTTGGATAAATATAAAATTAACCTTTTTTTCTCTAATCACAAACACCCTCAAAGCTATTAATGAACTGAACTCTAAAAAGAAAACACATGAGAGGAATAAACTAATTAAAGGACATGTAGTCTTCAGAGGAGGCGGTCTTGGGATATATTAAATGAGTTTGTTGATATCGCTGATCCGTAAGTGTTAAAATGTGTTAGCCTCAATTTATTGAGTCGAACAAGGAAGTTCGGTCACTCTACGATGGAGCTTCGGTCTTTAATTAGTTAATGTTGTAATAGGATAATATCGGGAATCGGGCTCGATAGATAATCTAATATTGTATATGTTTTGGGTTTAATCCCAAGCAAAACCCGAGCCCGGGTCCTAGTTAAATATCTCGCGCGTCACCTTTAACGTGACGGGGTATATAAGCTTTTTCTTCTTTAGAAAAAGTTAAGTTGTTTCATTCTAAAAATATCTTTTCTCTTTTCTCTCTCAATTCTCTCTCTAGTTTCTCTCTCTAGAACAACTCTCTCTTTCTCATTTCTAGTTCCGATTTCGTGGTTAAATATATGAAGTGAAGTGTTACGGGATCCTACAATTGGGAATCGGGCTCGATAGATAATCTAATATTGTATATGTTTCGGGTTTAATCCCAAGCAAAACCCGATCCCGGGTCCTAGTTAAATATCCCGCGCGTCACCGTTAACGTGACGGGGTATATAAGCTTTTTCTTCTTTAGAAAAAGTTAAGTTGTTTCATTTCTAAAAATATATTTTCTCTTTTCTCTCTCAATTCTCTCTCTAGTTTCTCTCTCTAGACCAACTCTCTCTCTGCTGAAGGAACAACAGTTCAAGCCTCGGTCATCAATGTTTAAATGATGTTTGAACATAGCAGTTCAAGCCTCGGTCATCAATGTTTAAATGATGTTTGAACACAGCAGTTCAAGCCTCGGTCATCAATGTTTAAATGACGTTTGAACAACGCAGTTCAAGCCTCGGTCATCAATGTCTAATGATGTTTGAACACAGCAGTTCAAGCCTCGGTCATCAATGTTTAAATGATGTTTGAACATAGCAGTTCAAGCCTCGGTCATCAATGTTTAAATGACGTTTGAACAACGCAGTTCAAGCCTCGGTCGTTCCTCAATTGTTTCCAATGACGTTTGAACAACGCAGTTCAAGCCTCGGTCATCAATGTTAGTAATGACATTTGAACAATCGCAGTTCAAGCCAAACGTCATCAATGTTTAGTAATGACGATTTGAACACAAGCAGTTCAAGCCAGCGTTCGTCAATGTCAGCATGGCGTCTGCTGAAAATAACACTTTAGGCCCCGTTCCTCAATGTTCAAAAGACGTTTGATTGCAGCAGATCAAGCCTCAGTCTTCATGGGCAATGACGTTTGAACAACGCAGTTCAACCCTCGTTCTTCATCAAATGACTTCTGATCATAAACGTTCAGAACTCGGAAATCAAGACCACAGCATGAACAATCAAGTTCAATAAGCTGGTATCCAAAAGTTTAGGCCTTAAGCCAACAAGACAGCTACATCACGACAAGAATTGGAATTACAATCCACCTTCACATAGCAAATGCTGAGGACAACAGGTAAAGTAATAAAATACAAAATCAAAAAAATAGAAAAATTTCCAAAAAGATTCTTCATCGACATGTCTCTTGGAATCTATAACATTTAGGGCTTAGAAAATGTCATTAACATTGACACGGGTGTTAAATGAAGTTCGAGCGAGAGTTTAAATAATTTCCAAAACATGACATTTTAGATTTTCTAAATGTGCTTATGTGCAAATGTCAGTGCATAACACGGACTTCAAATAAAGGAAGGTTTTTATAACGTTATCTCCAATGAGAAAATTAACATTTCTCGGTCTAGAGCTTTCTTACAATACATTCAATGTTTTAGCTCAAGAAAAAGGAAAGTGTACGTTTCAGTGCGCTTACCCTTAAACCGTTAGAAGATGAATACCTACTAACATTTGGTTTTTCAAAAAAGTTGAACACAATTTTTCAAGATTTTCTCGATGAGACAAATTCATAAATCTTTCAAAAATTGTGTTTCACCACCCCAACCCTCCACATGTTTTCAAAAGATACAACAATTTTCAATTGGTCCTATTTTTTGAGGGGGATTTTTTTTGAAAAACAAAGTTTTTTAATGTTCTTTTGGATACATCATCAACGCACCATAGTCTTCTGTAATCAAACATTATCAAAATGTTTCCAAACTATTCATTCTGACCAAATTTTTCTCGCCACCGGATTTTTCAAGACAAATTTAATCTCAAGGTAATTCAAAAACTAAGTGTTATTATTTAAAATAAGGGGAGAAAATGAAATTAAAAAATTATCTTTTTCGACTCAATGTGCTGAAGAAAAAGGTTTTTATGGTGCGATCTTATACACCAACAACATCTTAAATTCACGACGATTCTGAAGTCATAAAGGTGGTTAGGTTAAGGGGAAGGAATCAATCCTATGATCCAACCAGAACCGATGATCGCTCCCCAATTGAAATCCAAAGTTAGAAATAGCAGTCCTTAGGTATGATTGGAGAATGAATGTATATGGTAATAATGCCGACTTAAGATTGAGCTAAACACTGGGAACAATCACAACAAGGTGTTTAGAACTGACGTCCCTGGTAAGCATTGAAGGCGTTGAAGAATGAAAAAGAAATGTATGATAAAGGTCTAAACAAAAGAAGCCCTTCCCACACAACGTTAAGGCAGAAACCCCCGGGGTCCCAATACATATGCAGTCATAATCATAGTTGATTGCTGACCAATTGAAAATAACGACATCATGGACCCAGTGATGCAATGCACAAAAGACCCTTCTTCAGCCATATCGGGTATCTCTCAACAGAAACTTGTCTCATTTGTCACTGAGATACACACGTTACTATTGACAACTCACACCGAGATTGTTTGATAATGAATAGGTGGCAAAATGCTCCAGCCCTCCGAGTACTAAAACAAAATGCACTAATCGAGTCCTAGAGCCAAGAGATCAATAAAAAATCTCGTTAAAAAAATTGGACAGCAAACATCCCATTTCAAACACTTGTTGAACATCATCAAGTTCACAAGCTGTTATCAAGAGTCCTACGCAATATCATTGTGATATTTGCCAGAACATCCGAGTGATAACTATGTATCAGCAAGTGAAGATGTGAAATCATGCTTGAGCCAGTAGCATCAAAACAAGCTCTTGGTAGGTACTTGCGAGATTCTATATGAAACAAAACTTTTGAATAAACCTGGATAATCGATTGGGTCCGTAACTGAATTGACGGTTGAATGAATTTTGATAAAACATGACACTCTCGATGTGTTACAAAAACTCTTTAACGAGTGACACGTCGATTGATTTTCAAATCAATTTTCTCGTTTATCACTAACGTAAACCTGCAGGTCAAACGGTGGTAACGGCAACCTCAATCCCATTCAAATGCTCAATCTACAAAGACATACTATCTAGAAAGCTCAAGATTTAAAGACAAAGACTTCCGCAAACTCTGATTTGAAGCTTTCAAGATAATGCAAAAGTATGAGCATGTTGGTCAAAAACAAAAGATCGCAAGATGGCAAAGACGATAAAGACAATGACAAAGGCTCAAAGTCAAGATCGCAAAGCATTGAAGAACAATCCTAACAACAAATAACGTAGACAAAAAACCAAAGAACACTCGAGCTTAAACGACAAAAGCAATCTCACTGATCTCATGAAGGAGTGTCATCAATGAACTCACTTCGGGGGAGATTGTTAGCCTCAATTTTATTGAGTCAATAAAGGAAGCTCGTTCCCGTGTTCAAGACCTCACTTCGGGGGAGATTGTTAGCCTCAATTTATTAAGTCGAACAAGGAAGTTCGGTCACTCTACGATGGAGCTTCGGTCTTTAATTAGTTAATGTTGTAATAGGATAATATCGGGAATCGGGCTCGATAGATAATCTAATATTGTATATGTTTCGGGTTTAATCCCAAGCAAAACCCGAGCCCGGGTCCTAGTTAAATATCCCGCGCGTCACCGTTAACGTGACGGGGTATATAAGCTTTTTCTTCTTTAGAAAAAGTTAAGTTGTTTCATTTCTAAAAATATCTTTTCTCTTTTCTCTCTCAATTCTCTCTCTAGTTTCTCTCTCTAGAACAACTCTCTCTTTCTCATTTCTAGTTCCGATTTCGTGGTTAAATATATGAAGTGAAGTGTTACGGGATCCTACAAAATGATACACAAACGACCAAAAATATTGAATCACCCAGCTAACCTCCCCTTGGTGATTTTTTCTTTTATTATAACAAGAGTACAAAAAGATCAATCCCCAACACGGGTGCTGACCAAACAAGATACAAAGAAACACATGATATTCCCCTTCAGAAGGATCCTATCACTCTATACAAAACTCACAAACTATCAAACCCTAATAACAATTGATCAAGATGATCATATACAAGCTAAACCAAACCAAACTCTAAAAAACTTGTAGATCAATCTTGAGAGAGAAAACGATTTGCAGTGAGAGAAACACTTGAATGAACGAATGAATACCCTAGCTGCACCTCTTTCTTTATATATAGGAAAAACTTCCAATTTGGACCTTCCACATACAAACTTAACAAAACTTGACCAAAGTTAGATATAACATAAATAATTTCCATAACCAGTCCTATATCTATCATAAGCTTGACACAAGAGGATTAACTTTCAACACCTCCCCCCTCAAGCTTATAATCCAAACAGGTTACTCATACCAAACTTTTTTGCTAAAAAACCATGTTGAAATGACCTAAGAGCCTTAGTCAATATATCAACCACATTATCCTTAGAATCAACCTTCACAGTTTTAATCCAACATGCAGAAACCTTCTCTCTCACCAAATGCACATCCAAATCAAAATGCTTTGTCTTTTCATGCATAACTCGATTTGCAGCTATTTGCATTGCAGATTTGTTATCACTATGCAATTCAGCAGGCAACAACTTATCAACATTCAAATCCCTCATACTTTTACAATCCACATGATCTCACAAGTAGCAGCTGCCATTGACCTGTACTCATCTTCTAGTGAGGACTTAGACAAGGTAGCTTACTTCTTGCTTTTCCATGAGACCAAACAACCATTGACAAAAACAGAATAGCCAAATACAGACATTCTAGTTACTGGACATTTAGCCCAGTCAAAATCAGAGAAGGCCTTGATATCAAAGGCATTATTCCTTTTCAAAAACTGAATACCATTCCCAGGTGCAAGCTTTAAGTACTTTAGAAGTCTCAAAGCAATATCAAGATGTGATTTTAAAGGTGCATGCATATGCTGACTCAGATAGTGTACAACATATGAAATATCTGGTCTGGTTAAGGTCACGTAAATTATCTTGCCTACTAACCTTTTATAACTTGTAATATTTACCAGAAATTTGCCTTTTTCAGACTCGTTATGAGCAAGAAAAATGTTTTCTGGTAAAGGAGTTAACACGTGTCTACAAGTCAATAATCCAAACTCATGAAGTAACTCCAAGCAATACTTCCTTTGAGACAAACATAAACCATCCTTTACTTTTAATACTTCAATACCCAGAATTTTTTTTAGCTCCCCTAAATCCTAAATTTTAAATTTATTGCTCAAAAACTGCTTGAACTTAGTAATATCATCTTTACTTGTGCTTGTGATAATAATATCATCAACATACATAAGTAAATACAATGAAAACTTCTCATTACTTTTGAAAAACAAAGAGTGATCATTTTTTACTGTTCAAACCCATTTTCCCTAAGAGCCTCAGATAGTTTGTGATTCCACTGTCTAAGGGCTTATTTCAACCCGTATTAATATTTTTTCAGCCTACAAACCTTTTTCTCAGATGGATTAAAGAATCCAGGTGAAGGCAACATATAAACCTCTTTATTTAAGTCACCATACAAAAAAGCATTGTGGAAAACTAGAGAGGGGTTAAATAGTTTACCACTTTTTTAATTTAGTGTATTATTTGTTTGTAAAAACTTAGATTCGACTTTATGTGATTTCAATGTACACCCAATATGAATAATTTAACTAAGTAAATGAATGACAACAAGATAAATATGCAAGACAAAAGATAAGAGTTAGAAAGACCAAACCACAACATAAGGATTTATAGTGGTTCGGTAACGAAGCACCTCTTCCCCCTACTCCACTCCCCGAGTACCCAACTCGAGAGTTCTCTTGTGATAACTGGTTATTTTTCCCAGGGTTAAGTATTATAAAATATTATAATTTCGTATTTTGAAGTCTTTCGATCTTGTCAATTTTCTTGATGAAAGCTGAAAAGTTGACTTCAGTTGACTATTTTTGCGTAAAACGGTTACGGTTTAACCAGGAGTTTGATGGAGTTTTGAATCTCGAGGGAGAATCACTTTTGATTCGTCTTTCCATTTCGGAGTATTTGGTTGGTATTTTAAGTAATTCCGGGAAGCTTTCTCGTTATTTTCTGAAAATCGTCACGCAGCGTGTACCGGCACGACAGTTGTTTGAAAATAAGTTTAAGTAATTCAGAAGTGTGTAATGAGCTTATTTATTTAAATAAATTCATGATTTTGAAAAAATGTTGGTTTAAAGCGTAAATCGTTGGTGTGTGACTTGGAAGTTTTCAGAAAAACGGTCATTTTCGTGAAATTCGGTAAAAGACCGTTACGGTCGTTAAAGTGTAATTTTTGAGCAAGTTGGTTTTGACAAAGCTTATTTTGGGAATTTAAAATGTTTTCATAATTGTGAGGATGGTTCGGTTGAGTTTTAAACAAAAATTCGTGTTTTCGGTCATGGCCCAGCCGACAGCGTCTAAATAGAATTTTTGTAGTAGATTAAAGTGATATGTGTCGTATAAATAACCTAGATTTATGGAAAAGTGATTTTAAACGCAATGGAAATATTAACTAAACTTGAGTAACGTTTTAAATCATCAAACTTTGAGCTTTTAAGTGATCCCGACACAAAAAGAAGAACCCGAGACCCTCCTAGGATCCAATTTCAGATGAGATAAACCTTAAGGGACAAGATGGCTATTTTCTAGCTAGGTTGTCTCAACCTAGTACCCTTATATTCTTACACTACCTCAAACTATCATTCATACACTCATTTTGAAATCAAACACAAAAAAATACATTTCTCTTATCTCTATCTTTAATTCGGACGAGCACCAAGGGAACAAGAAACATTGATTTTTGAAGATTACCAAGAACACGGGGTTAAAAGATCGATAATTGGTTGATATTAGATAGACGCGGGTTATAGAAAAATGTTTTTGGGTCTTTCTCTTGCGTCAAAATCGAACCAAACTCGCCAAAAATTGTATGTTTTCTAAATTTATTAGTTGGTACTTCTATGCTTATAAATGGCGTATTGTAATACAAGTTGTAAAAAGTTGATCCGTCAAAAAATTGAATCTTGGAAACGAAAAGTTTATAAAAGGGGTGTTTGTTTGTGTCAAACTCGAACAAAAAGGGAACAAGGGTCGAAAGTTTGAATATTTTGGTTGTGGTGGTATTTTTATAATTTTGTCAAAGTACTGATTGAGCTATTTGAGATTCTAAAATAATTTAGAATGATAAATCATTCAAGGATTAAATATGAAAATATAGGATAAATAATTGTTATATGAATGAAAACAAATACCAAGTATCATTATTCATCAGAAAATAAAATTGTCTTACAATCCTAATTATCCAAATAACTAATCATCACAGACTTGCATGAAACTATTAGCTAGAAGCATTCCAATATTCATAGCATGTTCTGAATGCTTTGGAAAGGCTAATGCTTTAGTAAAAGGATCAGCTATGTTGTCATCTGTGTGAACTTTTTCTAACTTTATGTCACCAAATTCAATAACTTCACGAAGGTAATGAACTTTGGCACGAAAATGACTAGCACCTTTAATGATTCCAGATTCTTTGGCTATAGCAATTGCTCCAGTATTGTCACAATACATGTTTATAGGTTCTTCAATTGTGGGAACCATACCAAGCCCAAAAATGAATTTCTTAATCCAAACGGCTTCCTTAGAAGCATCATAGGCAGCAATATACTCAGCTTCTGCAGATAAAGTAGCGAAAGTGCTTTGCTTGGCACTCTTCCAATCAACAACACCTCCATTTAAAATGAACACATATCCAGTCTGACACTTGAGGTCATCAGCATCCGTCAGATATCCATCATCAGTGTAGCAAGAAACTTTGAGCTCTCATTTTAGATCACCTCCGTAAACTAGAAACATGTCCTTAGTATTCCTGAGATACTTCATAATGTTCTTAACAGTAGTCAAGCGAAAATGCTTTACTCTTCCAATCAACAGCACCTCCATTTATTGAAATTGTTTGATACAAAGCACGAAGGCTTAAATAGTTCAACATTTGAGATAAAGATTCTAAATCAGAACAATCGTCCCAAAATATAATGACTCCAAAATCTTTATGCATGACACCCAAAAGACTATCCCAATGTATCTTGTGCACCTTATGCATCATTGACCTGAGAAAAACATGCTTAAAACGTCAACATAAAGTTGGTGAATTCATAGGTTTATGTAAATGAAATGTAGGACCGTAAGATTTCAAGTGTATGATAATGCAACATATGCAAACATCACAAATGTAATTATGTTTCCCTAAGCTCATGACACCGAAGCTCGACATGTATGATTGCAATATAAATATTGCCACATTGCCCGTGATGATGTTTTAACCCACAACATTTGAATTCGACATGGTATACATCCGTTGGTTCACTCTATGACACCAGTGAGAGCTACTCACCCAGATGGGGATCTCAACCCCAATAGATCTATTTATAACATTCGCGCTCACACAAAGTAATTGACAGTTCATGATAATGGGCTCAAAGGGTTATCGCTACTTAGGCAAACACGTAATCATGGTAAAATGTACACTTACGTCCAATTTGTAAAAACAAAGCATGTTTCTCACCCCAAAAGTTGTAAATCATTGATATAGTAAAACATGGGGCTATGAACTCACTTTTAGTAATGATAATGTAGAAGCAAAGCAGTGGCACAAAAAACGATGCAAAGGACCTTATCCGCAACCTATGAATAAATAATACATATTCACTAAACGGAAAAATAATAATATAAATACTTGCAATCTTGTCCCTAGTGTGTGCTTGAGTTATAATTGAATTAAATGACATTTGAAAACAATTCCTCATTTTAAAATAGTCAACTTTATCGGGTCAACGTGGTCAAACCGCAAGTATATAATTTATGACTTCGGACATTTAAGAAACTAGGTTGTACATACTTTAAATTATTAGTTTGGGTCGGCCCTTGGTTTGGTCCCTAAGTACGTAAATTAATTAGATGAAACGTTGACGTTTACTTTTTGAGTTAAACTTATATTTTACTAAGTTTTTAACATGAGTCGTCTTAGAGTTTTATGACTAGTTTACGGGTTCGTTAATTGACGATATGGGAAACTAAAAACATATGTGAAATTTCAGATGGGTTGTCTACAATATTCGTTAAGTAAGCTTCGTCTCAAAACGTCGTTTAAGTTGTTAAAAATGGGGCTAAACACGCGTGGGTTGCAAGGCAGTCTTCCAGACTTAGAAAATAAAAGGGGCCTTATTTTTCAGCATGTGCTGATTGCGTGGACAGTATTTTGGTCTTAATTTGTGACTTTGCTACTCGATCTTAGGGTAAGGTAAAAGTACCCTTGAAAACTAGGTCGGGCCGTTTATAATTTACCTTTTATAAGGTTTGGGGGCAGAGGTCGTTATGTGTGTCGAAACAAGGCTTAAAGTAAGGGGTGTCGAACTGTCTGTCAGCAGTATTAACTGCGTGACAGCAGTACTAACTTTGGGTCCTTATATCTTTTTATTTTCTAGACGAATTTTAATAATTTCAGGGGCAAAATGATCACGACCCGTCCTATTTTTGGAAGTAATTAAGTCGTTCCTATATGCTTCATGTTTTGGGGGTCGAGCAACGTGCCTAAAGTTAACATAGTGGCTGCGTTTTACAAGTACATAATATGCGATTTCTTCCTTGCTAGCTAATGGGTCTAAACTACACACGGCGGAGTTTATCTAACTTACCACCCTAAGTTAGTTATGGTCTATATCCTCTTTTAGTTACTTGCCCAAATTTTATAAGGGTTTAAGGTTGTTCGACTGTTAACAGAAAGAATACAAAAGATGCGACTTTCATTCTTTATAGCTTTAAGGAATTAAATTTCTCAAGCACAAGACACCTAAGCAACAAGAATGCATTTCAACGAATGATAAAAAATTTATAAATGTGAGACTCACAATTATTCGGCTGAGTGGAAAGGTCTAACCAAACGAAAACCCTAACTCGTGTTTTAAAACCCTTCGTGACACAACCCACTTCCAAAGTTAAACCCCTCTACTATAAGTTATCCCTTCTGACCAACTTATGAACATCAACGATCACTCCTTTCTGCTTGTTTATTCGTCGACCCAAAAGAAGAGAAGCCAAGAGACGACTTTGGTATTAGGGTTTCTAGAGTTTTTAGGGTTTAATGGAGAAAAGGAAATGTCAGGATTGTGTGTGTGTAGGCCGAATTCAGTAAACAAGAGGAAAGACCATGTGAAAATTGTGATTTGAGTTGCTGTGTGAATTTGTGATAATCTCAACCTTATCTCAAGTTCTTCTTATAGACACAAGAGTATACATGCATAGTGTTTCCTTTTGTAGTCACATTCTTTTGTTAAGCCTTTTATGGCAAGGTATTTCTTGAATTTAGCATGGTCAATGTACAGGAATTAAAAGGTAGAAATTGTTTGGGATGTGTTGGCAAAACCAATGAAAGTAGCAGCTATATATCACAAGTATGCGTGGGTTAGAGAGAAAATGAAATTAGGCTTTTATTCGTTGGGTAATAGGGTTAATTTAGGAATAGATTGTGTATATCTGATAAAGTTAAAGCATGGGATTTACTTATATATCTCTATCTTAGGTTGAGCTCTTACTTATTTAGCACATGCACAATGCCATACACGAATTTCTTTCTAGGCTCCAGGAAGGTTTATTGATTCCTATGTTAGTTTTATTGTGCAAGAGTTTCCATTGCATCAAGGGAAAATAACTAAGAATTGTACATTTTCTTGTCGTGAACTAGGGTAAATAACGAATGTGAAGGGATCATGTAAAGTCTTAAATGAGTTTATTGGACATATTTCCAGCAAACATTGAGTTTTTGAGCTCACGTGATATAACTAATGTTATTTAAATGGTTAGTTATGCGAATTATGGTAAAGTCTAAAACGAACTAGTAAAGCAAATTTAAACTGACGAAAGTACGGAGTCGTAATATGACCTAAAAAATACGGGGACTTATAGTCTCCCCCGGTTAGATGAGCCTTGTCCTCAAGGCTTAAGACGTTGTAGTGGATGAAGACGCCCGATTTGTAAAGAGATGTGGGTATTTCTTTTTGAATAAATCTTGACGTTCCCATGTGAACTCAGGACCTCTCCTAGAGTTCCAGCGTACCTTAACGAGTGGTATACGGCTTCGCTTTAATCGTTTGACCTCCCGTTCCATAATTTCAACGGGCTCTTCCACACATTGGAGTTTATCATCAACATGTAGTCCTTCCAACGGAACAACTAATGGTTCGTTGGAATAACATTTCTTCAAGTTGGATACATGAAATGTATTGTGAACCCTGCTCAATTCTTGAGGGAGTTCAAGCTTGTATGCAACGGATCCAATCTTTTTCAACACCTTAAAAGGTCTAACATATCGAGGGTTTAACTTCCCTCGTTTGCCAAAATGTACGACCCATTTCCAAGGTGAAACCTTGAGCATAACCCTATCCCCAACTTGGAACTCCATCGGCTTACGCTTTAAGTCGGCATAACTCTTTTGTCGGTCGCGAGCGGCTTGAATCCTTTGTGTCACACCCCGCAATTTTTGATATTTTAAATTACTACTTTACCCTTTAACTTTTCAGTTCCAATTTGACTTTTTGACTTTTGACCTCTTACGGTCACATAAAAACGATTACCGCGTAGTCGGTAATCTTTTGAAACGTATTTAAATAATAAATACTAATAACTATTATTATCTCTCATTTATTATTTTATTTATCAAACTTATTTAACTTGAAAACGAGAAGATATATATTATTCATAAGTTGACTTATCAAAAACGACCCGCTAGATCACGTTTTCACAACTCGGACTCTAAAGCAATTTGATGTAAAACGACATTCCTGACAACTTTTTAGTTTTGACCGAGACCCGAAAACAGTCAGAAGGTGACTGAAATGCCCTCGCAAGATTTTAGGATCAAGAACGAGTACCGGCACAAAAATAATTAAATTACATTTAATTATCACGTTTTATTAAATAATAATAATTAATAAATTATTTAACATTTTATTCAGTGACGTTTGTTGAAGACGCAAATATTCGAGTAAAAGGATCATTTTACGGACAAGTTTATCGGAAATATGCAAAATAAATAATAAACGTTTTAAATAAATTTTATAAAACGTTTACGAAAATTAGTCGAGTGAATACTCATTTTTATCAGAAAAATGATTTAGAAAACAATGGCGCAAGTTTCGTATTTTGAAACATCCGTTAAGTCACTCAAACGAGTCCCGAACTAATATTTTATAAAAGTTTCTCCACAAGTTACACCTTTAGTCCCTCAAGTAATATACCCTTGTCACTTCAAATTATAACTTTTATTATATATATTAATTTTTATAAAATTTTCATTTGAAAACAAATTTACACACACACTCTTTTATAATTCTCTCTCCCTCTCCACATTATCCGGCCACCCTCAGCCACCGCCGGCCGCCGTCGCCACCGCCAGAAAGCTTTTCTGGCGGAATTTTTCCGGCGAACCCAAAACCGTTCCTCATCAAACGATCTATCCAACCCACTATCTCACTCGCCGTCACTCGCCACTCCACCTCCGCCGCCATCACCACGACCACGTCACAACCAAGGTGTGCGTGGTTTAACGAGTTCACAGGTAGGGTGCGTTTGGTTTCGTGGTTTATCACCACACGGGGTGCGTCGGGTTGCGGGTTCCCAGTCAAAAGGGCGCGTCGGGTTGGTGGTAACACCCACCGGGTGCGTGGGTTTGTAGTCTCAACCGTCCAGGGTACGTTTAGTTTTATGTAAATGCACCAAGGGGTGCATTGGGTTTGTTTATATAAGCACCACAGGTGCGTTTGGTTTTGTTATAGAAACAAGGGTGCGTTTGGTTTGGAATAGATTAGGGTGCGCTTGGAGTTTATAACACCGAGAAGGGTGCGTTTGCTTGGGTTTGGCTGTGGGACAGCCGGGGAGGGTGTC
>BQNB010003562.1:38071-54757 GCA_026074375.1 Tanacetum coccineum
GTATCACAACACCTCCACAGTCCTTTCGATAGTAGTCATCTCGTGATTCATTAGCCAAGTCACGTCGATCTACAAGAGGCAATACGTTATCATTGCGATGGTGAATGACGGTACTAAATTCCTCATCGACTTCGTCATACGTATCTTTGTAATTCTTGGGAGGTGTCTTAAAGACAATAGACAATTTTTTATCTACCGGGTCTTTCACATAAAACACTTGTAGTGCTTGTGAGGCTAATACGAACGGATCAACCTTGTGGCCTAAATTATTCAGGTCGACCAATGTATACCCAAGTTTATCGCGTTTCACACCACCAGATTTGTGATTAACCCAATCACATTTGAAAAGAGGAATTTGCCTGAAACGGTAATCTAGTACCCATATCTCTTGTAAAACACCATAATAGTATGCTTGTCTTGTGGTTGCAACTTCTTTAGATATGTGCAGATCGATTGCCTCAACACTAACCCCACTGTTCTGGTAAACTTTGCCATCATGACATTTCGTACGAAAGGTATACCCATTGATGTTATATGCATCGTATTTCACTACGGTGGCGCGTGGTCCATATGATATCCACCTTACAGTTTCTGATACACTTTCTTTGTCGATCGCTAACTCTCTCTCCACCTGAATTACATGTGATTAATTACCTCTTTACGTAACCACTTAGCAAAAGATTTACTGTGCTCATTCTCCAGAAATGCTATTCGTTTACCCGGGTTTTCTGGTTTCAAAACTTGTTTGTGTCTTTTAAAACAATGTCTTTGATTATTATATTTGATAGAACATTTTAAGTAACAAAATAGACATGTGTTAGTAATACTTGTTGGGATTAAAAGTCTTCTTAATGTTGTTTAAATTACTGCTGCTCATGTTTGTGTTAATGCTGCTTAGCTGAATTTAGTGTTGCTCATGAACTTCAAAGAAAATATGCTAAGTGTTTACTACTAGTGAATATTAGTACTGTTTGTTAGTTAGTACTGCTAGTTAATAAGTTAGTACTGTTTGTTAGTTAGTACTGCTTATATGATATGTCTTAAGTTATTTGATTATGGAAAAGATTATAGATACTTAGATTTATCTAATATAACTAAACCTTAAACAAGCTTAAGGAATTCGATCTATTGAAGTGGGATCAACAATACTTACTCGATATACGGTAAAATTTCATATGTATTCTGTATTACATACAAATGTACCTTCTGAAAGAGTTCTTCAGAAACTTCACTTGATTTGCCGGCCGACAATGGCTTTCCTTCCTTATTTTTATCAGTTACATGTTTATTAGGTGGGATACCAATAGTTTCCATCGATTTATGATATTCGCTAAAAACTCTATTGTTTCTTCCGCAATAGTCTCCTTAGCAATGCATCCCTCTGGTTTATTTCTGTTTCGCACATGTCCTTTAATAACCTTCATACATCTTTCGAAGGGATACATCCACCGAAAGCATATGGGACCACATAATTTTACCTCCCTAGTTAGGTGCATAGTCAAATGTATCATAATATCAAAAAATGATAGAGGAAAGAACTTCTCGAGTAGGCACAGTGTCACTACCAGTTTTGCTTGCATCTTATCTAGTTCTTGCAATATGATTTCTTTGCTACATATCGATTTAAAGAAAAAGCAAAACCTGATAATAGCATATCGTGTGGGTGGGTGCATGATTGAACGTATTGCAATGGGCAAAAACTCTTGCATTAGCATGTGATAGTCATGCGATTTAAGGCCAATGAGCTTCCTATCCTTTAGGTTGACCAAACTAGAGAAATTTGAACAATAGCCTTCTGGTACCTTGATGTTGTGTAACGTTTCACAAAAGATGTCTTTTTCAGCATTCGTTAATGTGTAACCTGCTGGAGGTAGTGTTGTTTTGTCTTCATCTTGCATAGCAAACAACTCTGGTTTTACCCCCAACTCAGCCAGATCCAATCGAGCATTCAATCCATCTTTCGTCTTTCCCGGAACATGTAGCAGAGTTCCGACTATACTCTCAGCAACATTCTTTTCTACATGCATAAAATCAATACAATGTGGAACAGGATTATGCCTCCAATACTTAAGTTTTCGATACCAAATGTTGAATTTCTTCCAATACACACCGTTTTGTCCGTTTACTTGGCTTGAACTACCCTCTTCTTCTGTTGTGTTTCTTTTCTGCTTTTGAATCTTACCACCTCTGCCTCTCGTATCTTCTTGGTTTTCTGATGCATTATTGTTTGTTCGTTTTCCTTTTCCCCACTTATTTTCAATATGTTTTACCTCGTTGTATATTTGTTCCCCGGTCATTGGAATTGGAGCCTGGAGAAATTCTTGTTGTCCATTAAATGCCTTCTTTTGCTTTCTGAACGGATGGTTATATGGTAGATATCGTCTGTGACCAACATAACTTTGCTTGGATGAGGCAGAAAGTCTAACACAGTTTGTATCTTTCCCACATACTACACAACCTTTGAATCCACTGTACGGGCAGCCACATAATGTACCAAGTGCAGGGTAATCATTTATTGTCCATAACACAACGGCACGTAGATTAAAGTTATCTTTTGTGGAAGCATCATACGTATCAACCCCTGTCTCGAATAAGGTATGTAGATCATCAACCAACGGTTCTAAAAAAACATCGATATCATTTCCCGGGTATCCCGATATTAATACCGAAAGGTTGATAAACTTTCTTTTCATACACAACCATGGAGGAAGGTTGTATATGACAGTTAAAACTGGCCATACACTGTGATGCCTGTTTCCCGTGTTGACGTCAACCCCATCAGCCGATATTCCTAGCCGTAGATTTCTTGTATCTTCAGCGATTTCGGGGAATTTCTCATCTATGGTACGCCATGCCTGTGAATCTGCGGGGTGACGTAACACACCATCTGTTATCCTCCGTGTCGCGTGCCATCTTAAATCTTCTGAAATACTTTCTATCTTAAATAGTCGTTGCAGTCTTGGTATGATTGGAAAGTACCACATTACCTTTGCTGGAATGTTTTCGTACACTTTCTTTGTCTTATTATCCACCTTCCATCTTGATGTCCCACAAGTTCAACACGCAGTCAGATCCTTGTCATTCTTCGTTATCCTTCTAGTAAAGAATGCAATTGTTGCTACATACATGTATCATTTTGTATCCTGATCCCATCATTCTCATAAGTTTTTTGGCCTGATAAGTTTTTTCAACCATTTTGTTACCAGCAACATAGCATCTTTTTTAACAATCCTAGTAATTTAGTAAGAAACTTATCAGAAGCTCCATACTTACCCTTTAAGTTAAGTAGTTTAACTATTGCAGACAACTTTGTGAAGTCATGACATCCTTTGTAAAGTGGCTTCTAAGCGCTAATAGTAGTCTTGAACTTGGAAAAGGTCATCCTCATCATAAAACTTTCTTTTTGTCGTATTAACATTTCTATTGTTGCTGGGACATCTAATTCCGTTGAATTTCTGAACCAAAATCATGTCGAAATCCGTTTTTGTCATCAGAAAACTTGTTGTAGCATTTAAATAAGGTTATTGGGCAGTTGTTGCTTTTCTCATACTTTTCTCTATGTATATCCCTTTTGTTAGTTGCTTTGATCAATCCCGTATTTGTGGTGCTCATCCTCCACTTTATGCCTCTATTTGTGGTTTAAAACATTTGGTACAAGGACATGCATCATAAGCTATTGTTTAGTGTGGGCTCGATGTTCCTGTGTGTGTGTGTGTGTGTGTGTTGAGTACTTAGGGGCATACTTAATAAACGCAATTCTACTCCATCAATATATCTGTCGCGCACGCGCGCGTCCCGCTCACGCTCGCGCTACTCATCCTAGAGATAGAGAGAGATCAATGCTATTGTGTGGTTCAAATGGTAGAGGTATATATCCTACAAGTTACAAATTAAACCAATATAAGCATTAAAGCATTTGTGTATATTTACAATGGACAGTGGGTAGTGTAGTGGTACTCAAAATTCCCTTTGATCACAATGACTATGTCAAAACAACCCATTAACCCAAACAGTGCCTTATTTCAGTTTGCAAACTCACAAAATGATTACTCATGTTCCATTGGTGGAAGCTACTATGGTTATTTACTGCTGCATAAGAGTTTCACCACCAAAACCGGCGCTTCCCCCTTCACTATGAGATTATCAAGAACTACTACTGATTTTATCAATACAAACTGCTTTTTATTATGTTGTTTGTCCTCATTATTCTAAAATGACAAAAGTATACACAAGCCAAAACAATATACCACTTTATGTATAAAAATAAAATTTGACAATGAATAGTAAGCTAAGTTAACATTACACATATTGCTTTCCTAATTCAAAACAGTTACTAATTTAGATTCTTAAATGAAACCTCCCTCTGTTGTGATGGCCAGACCGGAGTACTGGGTGGACTGGTGTACTAGGGCTGTGATTGGTGACTAGTGAATGGTGGATGGTGACTGGTGGTTGTGACGTGACTGGTGAATGGTGGATGGTGACTGGTGACTGTGATTGGTGACTGGTGATTGGTAAGAAATGTAAGAAACTTGGGTGGAGATGGAGATGGTGAAGGGAGAATTTAAAATTTGCTGAAAAAAATATAAGGGGCGTTTTAAAAATTTTGGGGAAGAAAATACTTTTAAATTATAGGGGGCTTTTTAAAAAATTTGGGGAGGGAAATACCAAATATTTTAGGGAGTGAAATACCAAAAAGGAAGCCATAGGTATCGAACCTGTGACCTCCCATTCACACCAAGGACCATCAACGTCTCCGACCTTGGGTACTTTTTCCCATTATACTTGTTTTGTAATTCCATCTTATACGTATACCTGTTTGTGATTATTTGCTTATTTAGATTTAGCGCTTAATTGTAGTTATTTCTTCCAAACTTTTTATTGTTTTAAACCTCAAAAATAGTATTTAGCACTTTATAATTTCTTGTAATTTCTTAGTAAGATTTGACTATAACAATTTGTTTTACAAAAATAAAGTTTTAAGATTTTGTTTTTTAGTTTTAAAAGTTTTTAAATAATTTCAAATTAGTTTTTATATTTCTAATTAAGTTTGAATCTTTTCAAATTTGCTTTATGTGTTGTTTAATTACTTGTTTTAGGATTTTTAATTGCCTTGGATTTTATTCATTTACGGGGGAAAGTGGCGGTCAGATGAAGCAAAATCTTGCCATGATGTCATCATTTTTATTGTTCTTCTTATAGTATTAACATTAAAAAAATAATCAAAAATACTAAAGATGTTATGAAATCTGAACTTGTATATTGTGTTCTAAGTTCCACACTATGTGGTTTGTAGGTGACTTTTCATTAACCCATACATGCTCTAGCTATATATCACATCTATCTCGACTGAGGCTAACCCTCTTTCCACATTTAACGATTATGGCTTTACAAGTGTCAATCTTTCCACAAATTGCTATGCATAGAATTTATTGAGGACACAAATGATTCTAGATGGAATGTCGTTATTCATGGTAAACGACGTATAGTTTGTTGAGAATGTTGTCTACGAGGACGGATACAACCAGTTTGACGAGCTACCTCCGTTTTCTATTGGTGTTTTAATCACTTATGATAGTTGTTTATATCTATTATAAGTTGTTTATATCACTTATGGTGTTTTAATCACTTATGATAGTTGTTTATATCTACTACACAAAACTCGTCAGAAATACCCAAAACAAGCAATTCACGATTCAGAACTTTTCGCATCTTGGTTATCTATCTAATAATTGAAACAAAGTAATATCAGGGAAAGGACATTTAATAAACACAATCTTGACAAGGGTATTCTCATTTATACATATTTGTTAATGAGTATGATATGGTCGTAAGTTATCAAGGCAGAATTAAAAATTAATGACCTACAAGTAAAACAAAATCCATATAAACGAGATAAAGAATACTATTAAACATTAAATTATTTACACACACGGAATTAGATGATAAACCTTTACAACGAAACCAACTAATGTGAATTCCATAATCAGCAAGACATACAAGGTGATTTGCATGACTTCTCAGTAAGCATTGTATAACGACTATTGCGACAATGAAAGAAGAAACAATGATGTTGGTCCAAGGTGGTATTTTCATCATCTTCTTCTTACGGGAAGGCGGTCAGTGAAGCAAATCATGCATGATGTCATCATTGTTATTGTTTTTCTTATAGTATTAACATTCAAAAAACAATCGAAAATACTAAAGATGTTATGAAATTTGAACTTGGATATTGTGTTCTAGGTGACTATTCATGTTATAGCTATCACATCTATCTCGACCGAGGCTAACACTTATAACACCCCCATTTTTGACATATAGCAGCGAAAGCTAATCTGGGGTATTATTTCATAGTATAACAGTCATAATCATAGAAAACGACTCAAAATAGACGTTTTAAAAGATAAGTTATCATTCATTATTTCATTAGATTTTTTACAAATAGAGGTCCCAAAATCTACATGAAAACATAAAGTTTGAATGAAAACAGTTTAGCCATCTTCAAGTTCGTGCCACTCCGTGCCATAAGTTGCTCAATTACCTGAGATAAACATGCTAAAAAGGTCAACAAAAAGGTTGAGTGAAATTCATAGGTTTATGTTAAACAGTTTGAATACAAGTCATCATAACAGTGGGTTACGTTGTTATACACCCATAAGTGTAATAATTGCAATGAGTACAATTATTATGGAAAACAGTATTATTTATTATTGCCCTAAGCTCATGACACCGATACCATGAGATAATCAATAATTACAAGAAGTTGCCACAATGGGTGCCTGATTTGGATTTAAACTAGACCTTTATATATATAATATATAATAAAATATATATAATAAGTATAATCTAAAAATAATCAATGAAACCGAGAAGTAGTATAGAATATTCCCGGGTCGTTTATCCCCAACGAGGCTGGGCTTGAAAATCGGTACAGTCGGAAAATTGGAATTTGAATGAGATTAATGATTTGGGAGTTTAGAAAGCTAATTTATCAACTATTATGCAAAAACGATTGAGAAAATCCTAAAAATTATGAAATTAAACTAAAAAACGAGAGCAGGAATCCCGAACAAGGGGTCTAAAACCTAAAATCTTAAAAATTAACCCTACAAAGATTTTTTTACTTCTAATCTACTCTAGGTGACTAATAATGAAGAATAAAAAAAAGACTAGACTAAAATCGGAGCTAAAACGAGCTCAAAAATGGAAAAACAAAAAACGGGGTCGAAACCCGTTCTTTAAAAAGTAAAATTTTGCAAAAACGACCCTACGAAAGATTTTCTATTTTTCCTAAGTAAAAACTGATAAAATAAAATTTTCTAAAAAAAATATTTTTTTGATTTTTATTTAATTTATTATAATTAAAAAACAGTTTAAAGGAAATTAAATGATAAAAAATATCAAACGATTATAAAAAATTCTGAAAAATTACAGAAAAATAAGTTAAGCTATAAAGATCCTATGAAAAATCTAAAATGGGAAAAACAGCTTATAAATAAGCTGTTATAAGCTTAAAAGTGGCTGTGGGCTTATAGGGCTAAATGGGCTTATATATTTAATATAGCAAACCTCTACCGGATGAGCTATTGTAGCACAGCGGTAGAGGTGTTGTTATAAAAGTGTTGGTTGAATGGGGTTGAGGTCCCGAGTTCGAGTCTTGCTCACTCGGGGTCTCCCCTATTCCCAACACTTTTATTTCTCATTTTTTTTACAACTTTTTGAAAAAGCTAAAATTAAGCAACTTTAAAAAAGGAAATTTTTTTGTAACTTAGCTAATAAGCACGAAAATAAGCAAAAGAAAGAGGCAGTTATGAGCTTTTTATGCTAAATCCTAAGGAATGCTAGACTAGCTTAACTGTTGGCATTCTAAGCACTAATAAGCAATCTAAAAAGGGAAATAAGCTAGCACATATACTTAACTACACATAACAAGCATGTTTGAACAAAAATAAGGAAAGATATAAAGCTAATTTAAGCTCAAAAGACAGAAAAAGCTAAAGAGCAAAAACACTTAGAAATTTTTAACTAAAACTGCAACTAAGCTAAAATAAGCCCTACATTAAACAAAATAAGCTAAAATAAGCTTAAACTAACATAATAAGCACACTTAAACCTAAATTAAACAAAAGTGATAAGAAAAAACTTAATAACAAAAATACTCCAACAGTACTAACTTGGGTTAGTACTGTTAGGCTGAAAAAACAAAACGAGCTTTTTATAGCTTTTATAAGCTACCTAGAGGGCCTTTTGGCTTTCTGGCTTATAGGAGCTTAAAGAGCTACTTAGAGGCTTTCTAGAAAAGCAAAGAAACCTAGGGTTTTACTAACAAATAAACAAGAAAAAGGGGTGAGAAAAACGGGTTTTGCACCAGGGGAGATTTTCTCAAAGACAAAGGGCAAAAAAGCTAGCTTAAAAATAAGCTGGCAAATAAGCTTGAAAATTAAAATAGAGTTAAAACAGATGGACACAAGCTCCTAATGAGCTTGTGCACCAATTTTTAAAAGGTATAAACAAAAAAAAGCTGCTGATATTTTAGGATGCAAGAAGGAGCTTTTGACTAAAAAGAAACGAAGTAGACTTTGATAGTTTTTTAAACTAGACAAATGTAAACCCCAAAGACTTTTTACAACTTCATTTGGACACAAAAATGGACTCAAAAGCTGATTTTAAGGAACCTAACCAAATAAGCACTTCAAATTTGTTTTGTCATGACAGGTTTCAAAGTCAAGTTAGGAGAGACTCAAGACAAACTTTAAGACCATAAAACTAAAAAAAACAGATTATAATGACTAAAATAAGCTGATTAAAGATGGCCAAGTGACCCCAACCCATTATCTTAACCATTCTGACCCATTTTGGGCTTGACCCAAACACTCCTTTAGTTTGCTAAAATCAAATTTTAAACTAAACTAGGCTAATTTGAGTACAAGTATTTAAAGACAGATAGCTAACATGAAAAGTTAAGCAATAATAAGCAAAGCACAGTAGCAAATAAGCACTTAAATGTGTAAATAAGCAATAAGCTATAAAAGCATATAACTAGGCAGTTTTAACATAAAACTCAAACAAATGACTTCAAAACAACAAATAAGCATAAATAAGCATGAAAGATCACAAATAAGCAAGAAAAGTAAGAAAAGCAAGAAATAAGCACAAATAAGCAGAGATAAGCAATGCTACAATACAAATAAGCAAAAATGCAAAAAATTAAAAAAAGGAAGCTTACTTGATCCCTTGCTCCAAACAGGGATTAGAATACTTAATTAAGCTCTATAAAGATCTCAACAGCTTTATAAATATAAGGCACTCTATATAACCCTAAGGCACTTCCATCATTTGCTTATCATCCAAAAGCTCAAAATGACAGATTTCTTACTAATGTAATCTTATTTAAAGCTTGGATAAGTTTTTGAGAAAGCTTAATCCAAAGGAACCTATGAGTTTTAGTGCTTTTTAAAAGAGCTTATGAAAGACTTTTGATACTTAAAGAACCTTAAAACTTAAAAATGTATTTAAGAACAAACTTGAACTTCATTAATTTTTAAAAGGAATTACAAGAAAATATAATAAGCTGATTAAAACTAAGTTAAGCAAAAATGTAAAAAGCTAGATGCCTTTTTAAAGGCTTACAAAGTCCTACTTATATAAAACGAGCTAGGTCTTGTGTTCTTGGGTCTTTTGTCCTCTTCTTCATGTGTTTCTTTGCTGAGGCAGAAAGAAGGGTGTGTTTCTTGTGTGAGTATAAGCTCAAAGTCATCATGGCCATTGGATTTGAGTAGTGCCCAAGCATTCGATCTTAACCCTTCATTCCTTGTCGTTTTTAATGCCCAATGGGGGTTTAAGGGATTGCCAAGGTGTACATAGACCCATGTGGGGGAGGAGAGTGATGTTTTTGGATGGTAGTGAACAGTAAACGAGGCAGAGATGGAGATGGGTTGAATTGGCGGGAAATAGGTTAGCAAGATAAACAGTATTTTAAAAACAAGGGTGAAGTTTGGGAGGTTGTCATATTTGGCCCTTCATTTTGTATAAGTTTATTACACCACAAATCCTTATGGTGTTAAACTTTTAGGTATATGCAGAAATGGTCCTGCAGGGTTTTATTACGTCTTTTAATGGAGGTCCTTTGTGGGGTTTTTTAATACTTTGTGGGGGATTGACAGATAATGCCCCATCAAATTTTTGTTTGTAAGGTATATTATGTGTGGTCCTCACGGTTTAAAACTATAAGGGTTTGGCAAAAATGCCCCCTCAAAGTTTTATTTGGGTTTTTTTAGGGTTTTGTGATGAAGGTGGGTTTACCTGGGCCCGTTGAGAAGTAAAGGCCCATTTGGTCTTCAAATGATCCCTTAATGGGCTACCCCGGCCCATTAGATGGGTAAGGGTGGGCCCATTAAAGTCTTCTTCGATTATGGCTTTGGTCTTGACTTTGACTTTTGTCGGGGTTGACTTTTCGACTTTGACTTTTGCTGACTTTTTGGTCTTTGGCTTCGATTTGACTTTAGCTTTTCCACGCTTTTCCATTCCGTGCTCGGTTTTGTCGTTTTTGACTTGGTTTTTCCGTCCTTTTCTCGGATATCCGTTTCCTGCACAAAATAAGTGAAAACATACAAATACAATGTATTTTTGGTACGTTTTTGGTCATTTAAGTCCGATTTTAATGGTGAAAGGTATGTGTAATTAAACGCATACCAAAATCCCCCATACTAAGACATTGCCGTGTCCTCACGCAATGCTATGAAGTAAGCACTTAGAAAACTAAGAATCTCGATCCCCCTCGACTAATAACCTCGAAAAGTAGCTAAGTGTTTGTCAAGAAATTTAAAGACTCATAAGTTTTGTAAAGCCCCGTCTTTACCATTTTTATATATATACACTTATTCTTACACATATTTTTGTATTTTTTATTTTTCTTATTTTTTGTAGTTTTCATATTAATCAACTAACTAGAACGTTTGACTTTCGTTATTTTATAACTTTAAGGGATCATAGAACAAGATGCATTTCGATCCGAGAATGCCCCAAAAAAGGATAAATTCATCGTTCCCGATTTTTCACTTATTCCAAACCAAGCTTAAAACAAAATCATTGTCAATTATGAGTTAAGATGCTAATACTACTCATATTTGCAACTTGTAAACTTTTCACTCTCGACAATTATTATATCTTAAGTGTATGTGCTATTATGAATTTTAACTTTGGATCAATGTTTTACAAAATTCTATGCTTTACGTCCCACCCGAGAATAATGAGTTTGAAGGCGAGATCATCCCATGTAGCAACTTTCGTCTCGGCACATCCCAACCTTGCGGTTAAGTGGACAGGACTTTTTGACACCCCAGTGGACTAGTAAGGACTCACGGAACATTAGGTGTCATAAAACTCTTAGGTTTTCCTTATATACATATATCTAGTAAAATAGAATGCCAAAGTTCAAATGGCATATTTAAATTTAACAAAAAGAGATCTATTATTTATTAATTCACACTTAAATATTTAAAACACTTATGCAATTGTATCTCGACCTTTTAGAAGGCTGCAACATCGGTTGTGAGCCGGCAAGTTTGCAAGCAAACTTTTATCAAGTTCGGATTATTAGTTCTTTACTATAGGCTTTCTTTAGAAGGATGTGTAACATGGTTTTGTGAGCCGGCATGATACAGGCAAACTTTTATCAGGCCTCAGTTTAATATTTATTTTATTTTGCATTTTTCTATCATCATTTTTTTTTAAACTATAAGGAAGCGTCTTTTTTTGAAAAAAAAATTCAAAGTATACAATTTGCAACTAAGGCTAAAGTTTTTGCTATATACTACATAAAAATTATTGATTTAATTTTAATCTCCAAAAGTAGCACGTATATTAATCAGGTTAAGAGCTTATGGGAGAAAAAGTGACAAATTACACACATGAGCTCTAAAGATTTCCAAATAATCCTTGTTTAGCATCCGACTCATACTTAACACTATCATTTTTCGTTCTTCGCGAATATTCGTGATGATCGTGAGTCGCTAAAAGTTAAGGAACAGCTAAAGCTCAACAGCCTCGATCGAGTCAAAATTTACTCTTATTCTACCCAAGCAGGAAGGTATAGTCAAAAATTGTTACAAACTCCTTATTTTTATTTTTGAAAATTAATTAATTTTTTAATTTTTTGAAATTTTGGTGGTAAAAACGGGATTACGTGAAAACAACGGCTGCAGGCATAATCAAATCGAAGATCCCCCCATACTAGAATGAAACATTGTCCTCAATGTTTTACGAAGGGTTTCTACGTAAATCCTAAGCCATTTATGAATTATGCTTAAAGATAAACGTTAGTCGATAAGATTAGGATATCGGATTCCCAAAATGAAGCTGAGGATTTGAAGCTCTTGTGATCGAAGGACAAAACCGCGAGCATGAGAGGCTTCAGAATCCGGGCAATCCTGGACAATACAGCACAAAACACAAAACATGGAAAAGGAAAGAGGCAAGCCTCCTCACAACAACTAAACACTTATTCATTACTACTAAGCTAACATACTACTACTACGGATAAACTAGGATAAGCATGGGGTGCCTCCCACGAAGCGCTTGTTTAGGGTCACTTAGCTTGACCCAATCCCTGAATTTAATTGTCCTTAGGGAAGGTTTGGAGATCCGGGATATCCATAGCAGGGACATCCCCTCCAAAATAGTGCTTCAGACGATGACCATTTACTTTGAAGTTTGGCCCGGAGTTTTGGGATAACTCAACGGTGCCATACGGAAAAACTTGAACAATGGTAAATGGTCCTGACCAGCGGGATTTCAACTTGCCGAAGAAAATTTTCAATCTTGAGTTAAAGAGGAGGACTTGATCACCTACGTTGAAAACGCGGTTTTTGATCTTTGCGTCATGAATCCTCTTAGTTTTCTCTTTGTAAATCAAAGAATTTTCATAGGCTTGATCACGCAGTTCACTTAATTCATTGAGTTGAACTTTGCGTTGGTCTCCCGCGGTTTTGAGATCAAAGTTTGCATGTTTAAGGGCCTAGTAAGCTTTGTGCTCCAACTCAATCGGCAGATGACATGCCTTTCCATATACAAGCTTGTACGGAGCGAAGTGCAATCCGATGAGTGTTTTGTCCGATCTGTACGAATGCCCTAGAGAGGTCATCATGTTTGTATCCGACCAAGAGGCACGATTTTCGCCCACCTTCCCTTTCAAGAATTCTTTTTTATACCATGATTCGTACCATCAACCTGCCCACTTGTCTGTGGGTGGATACGCAGGGGAAGAGACGATAGTTGACTCCATTTTTAAGCATGACCTTTGCAAAAAAGCTGGTCATTGCAAAATTGTTGTTCCACGATATGATGATGGCACGAGGGCACCGAATCTGCGCAAGAGGATTCTTAAGAAATTTGCAAACTACTCGGGCATCGTTGGTGGGGATCGCTTTCGCTTCAACCCATTTTGACAGGTAATCGAAGCCCACAAGTATGTATGTGTTTCCTTTTGATGATGGGAATAGTCCCATGAAGTCTATGCCCCAAACGTCAAAGATTTCACAAAATTAGATAGAATTTTGAGGCATCTCATCCCTTTGTGAAAATTTCCCTTGTCGTTTGGCGCGGAGTCGCAATTTTTTAACCAATTGTGTGCATATTTATAAACTTGTTAGGCCAAAAGATATCCGGCATCAAAGGACCTTTTTGGCGTGTGATTTGCACAGTGATGTCCCCTGTGGGTCCATTATGTGGCAAGTTTCGAGTAGGGTTCGACGAGCTTCTTGCCCGGGGCACACACCGCCGGACATTTTGATTCCGCACAGATTTTTAAACAAGAAGGGGTCATCCCAGCTGAGAGAGACGTAGTGTTTGACTTCTTTGAAAAAACTTGTTTTTTTGCTGGGATAAAATTCCTTTGACATTGAAGTTCCCCCACTGGTGTAATTTGCGAAATCTGCAAAAACCATGGGGGATATTTTTCATCACGATGAGCAACCGATCCAAAAGTTTTCGAGGAAATGTTTCCGTGAATTTCCTTGGTGCTCGAAGTTTATCTTGATGGAGGGTTCTCAAGTCTGGAAGATGATCTGTGGCCAGATTCTCTGCTTCTTTTTTGTCTCGAATGATAACATCGAATTCTTGGAGCAAAAAGGATCCACCGCATCAGTCTTAGCTTAGCATCCTTTTTAGTGAAGAGATACTTTATAGCGGAATGGTCGGTATACACTATGCTCTTAGACAAAATGAGATATGACTGGAATTTCTCAAAAGCGTACACTACAGCAAGCAATTCTTTTTCAGTCGTAGTGTAGTGTGCTTGAGCTTCAGTCATGGTTTTGCTGGCACAGTGAATTGGTTGGAAATGCTTGTTTTTTCGCTTCCCTAGGACTGCCCCAATTGCAAAGTCACTTGCATCGCATATGAGTTCGAAGGGCAAGTCCCACTCAGGAGCAATCAAAATTGGAGCCTCGGTCAATTTTCTTTTAAGTGTATTAAAGGATTCGATACATTCTTTTGAGAAGAAAAATGGAGTCTCTTTTTCAAGCAGTTGACTCATTGGGCGGGCTATTTTGAAAGTTTTGTAATGAACGTCGGGTAAAAAAAAACCGGCGTGCCCAAGAAAACTTCGGACACCTTTCACAGTAGTCGGGTGAGGGAGCTTGGCGATAACATCAACTTTAGCTCGGTCGACCTCAATTCCCGACTTAGAGATTTTGTGTCCAAGAACAATGCCTTCCTTCACCATAAAATGGCTTTTCTCCCAGTTTAGGACCAAATTGGTGTCTTCACACCATTTTAACATTTTGTCCAAATGGGATAGGCATGTAGAGAAAGAATCCCCGAAGACTGAAAAGTCATCCATAAACACTTCCATTGTTTTTTCAATCATGTCATGGAAGATTGCCATCATACATCGTTGAAACGTGCCAGGTGCATTGCATAACCCAAAAGGCATGCGGCGATAGGCAAACGTTCCGTATGGGCAAGTAAATGTTGTCTTTTCTTGGTCCTTCGGGTCTATGGGAATCTGAAAATAACCCGAGAAGCCATCGAGGAAACAATAGTATTGATTTCCCGCGAGTCTTTCGAGCATTTGATCCATGAAGGGAAGTGGAAAATGGTCCTTTCGGGTAGCTTCATTCAACTTTCTATAGTCAATGCACACTCTCCACCCTGTGACCAATCGAGTCGGTATTAAATCATTTTCCATATTTTTTTGACGACGGTCATTGCCACCTTTTTTGGTACGCTATCTTCAGTGCACCGGGCTTACCCATGGACTGTCAGAGATCGGATAAATTAATCCGGCGTCAAGAAGTTTTTCAACCTCTTTTTTGATGACGTCATGGATTTTCGGATTTACCCGCCTTTGATGCTGAACCGTCGGTTCGTAGTCCTCTTCCATGAGAATTTTGTGGGTACAAAACTCTGGGTCAATACCCTTAATATCGGAAAGTTTCCAAGCGATGGCTCGCTTGTGGGACTTTAGAACCTCGATCAGAGCGGCCTTTTCCTCATTCTTCAAATCTTTTGCAATTATGACGGGCAACTTGTCGTTACCTTCCAAAAATGCATATTCTAAATGAGGTGGCAAGTCCTTGAGTTCAACCTCAGGGGGCTCATTAACTGAAGATTTTTCATTGTTTGTTTCACAAATTTTAAGATCTTTTCTGATTTCCAGCAAATAATTTCCTTGGTTCGGAGGTGGTGAAGGATCACTATTAAGAATTGCTTCGAGGAGAAGAATGTCCCCATCAGGGTCATAATATGTTGGATCAACTTTCGGTGAAGTTGGATCATCCTCTATAGCAAGAAAAGAGTCGGCTTCTTCGAAAAGGAGAAAATCACTGTCCCAAATGAAAGTTAACAGTCGGATAAGGAGAAAGAAGTAGAAAACGATTTGTTCCATAGTAATGGAGTGGGATTGCCACTCGAGATCACGTTTGAGAAAAACCAAGAACTTCTTGAGAGTATTCTTCACAAGCCATATCAATGACGTCAATTCGGTTTGCCGTCATATGATTGTAATTAGCCGTGTATCTCGAAGTTTGGTCCAGATTAAATGTAATGGCCTCTCTGCCAACACGAAGGGTTATTTCACCCTCGTATACATCTATCAATGCACGACTGGTCTTTAAGAAACTCCTCCCGAGAATTAAAGGTACTCGGGGGTCTGGCTCAAAATCGACGACCATGAAATCTGCAGGAAATTAGAACTTTCCCACTGTTACATAGACGTCTTCAGCGATACCGATCGGTTCAGAGATCGAACGGTCCGCTAGCTCTAGCGTCATGCAAGTCGGGGTTAGTTCGGGAAGAGAGAGATTTTTCCATACGGAATATGGCATAAGATTAATGCTTGCGCCAAGATCGGCCAAGGCGTTGCATGTATTAATCCCTAAGAATTCACATGGAATAAGAAATCGGCCAGGGTCTCCAAGTTTTTTCGGTAACTTGTTTAGGATGACCGCTGAGCAATTCTCGTTCAATGGAGTTCTAGCCATTTCACTCAACTTTTCTTTGTTTCCGATTAAGGTTTTTAGAGTCGAGGCGAATTTTGGCATAAGCATCAAGGCATCCGTAAAGCTAATTTCGAAACTCAAATCTCTAAAGATTTCGTAGAATTTCTCAATTTGGTCGTTAGCTTTTTCACGACGTCTTTCATCATTTCTTCTTGAAGGAAATGGAATTGATGCTTTTTGGTTAGGC
>BQNB010003562.1:54998-113993 GCA_026074375.1 Tanacetum coccineum
AATGGTTATGTGTTTGCCTAAGTAGCGATAACCCACTGAGCCCATTATCATGAACTGTCAATTGCATAGTCGTAGTTGGGAATTACATTATGCGAGCGCGAATGTTATAAATAGATCTATTTGGGATTGACATCCCCGTTTGGGTGAGTAGCGCTCACTGTGCCGGTGTACCGGACAACAAACGTATACCATGTCGGGTTGGGATGTTTCGGGTTAGAACATCGTAAAGGGCATTATTCTGGCAATTAATTGCACACAGAATGGTCGAGCTTCGGTGTCATGAGCTTAGCAAACAATAATTACTTTTTGATGATGTTTGCATCTGTTGCTTTATCATACACTTGGAAATCTTGCGGTCCTACTTTTGGTTACATTAAACCTATGAATTCACCAACTTTATGTTGACGTTTTAAAGCATGTTTTTCAGGTCAGTAGGGCATGAGATGCCGTGATACATTGGAGGTCTTTTGGGATGTCAAAGCTAGAGATTCGAGTCATAATATTTGTTATGTAAACAATTACTAAATGTCGAAGTCTTTAACTTTATCGTAGAACGATTTAAAGCCTTGTGCTTATGTAATAAACGAATAAACTTGTTTATCCAATGTATCTTTTAAACGTCACACTTAGTGGTCGTTCTTATATCTTGTGCTATTGACCCATAATGTAACGCCCTCGGATATTCAATATTCCGCTGCATACTCAGATTTGAGGGTGTTACAGATCTGGAGTATGGGTTGTGGATACAACTGTTAGTGTTGTATATGTTGATGAAGCACCTGAATAGGAGACAAGTGATGAAGGCAAAGCAAAAGCAACAGTTGAAGATTGACTTGCACCAGAACAAGCCAAATCACCAGCTGTGGATAAAGGCAAAACAAAAGCATCAGTTGAAGATGGACCTACACCAAAAAAGAAAAGAGGAAAGCCACCATCAAGTGTAGATGGCATTAGGATCTACCATAAGAATCGTGGCAGATCTGAAAGAATTGCCAATATGAAGTTGAACAAGCCTTTTCAGTTTGACAAATTTGGAACTGGTAGTACTCCTGACAAGGCTTTTGATGTGGAAGAGTAATCAGATGCTTGTTTCATGAACTGTAATGAATATTTAGGAACTTAACTTTTTTTCTGTTATGTATGGGTCAAAAGTGGTAGACAATTACATGTGCTAAATGCAGGTTTTATGGGCCTTGCATGTTATCTTGGCTTTTTGTGTCTTAAACAATGTAACAACACTTTTGACC
This sequence comes from Tanacetum coccineum, assembly GCA_026074375.1. Classification (NCBI taxonomy): domain Eukaryota; kingdom Viridiplantae; phylum Streptophyta; class Magnoliopsida; order Asterales; family Asteraceae; genus Tanacetum; species Tanacetum coccineum. The sequence continues at coordinate 56,246 of BQNB010003562.1, forward strand.
ACCATTAATCAAGGAAATGCAGGACCCATTGTTTAATGGTTAATTTGTTATCTTGTCCATAAACCATGTGCACATAAAGTGTTATGTTCCCAAGTCCCTTTGGTTGTCTGTATTGTCTGTGCATATATAAGCAATACAATGTGCACCTCTTACCTTCAACATATTCCAATTATCATTCCTAAAACACATTCATATCATAAAACATGATTACATAAGTCTTACACAGCAAATTCACATAAGAAACCTACCCACAAACCTACACAAAAGATTAGCTATTACATAGCTATTACACCTAATTCATTACATAAACAAGAAACACCAAGGCTAAAAAGATCATGAACATTTTCTTCCAAAAGCTTGCATTTTTTTGGCTTTGTCTGTGATCATCTTGTAGGCTAGCAAAGTCATCTTGAAGGATCATCAATAGTTCTTGGCTTCTTATCTCAGTATCAATGTCTTGCATTTGATGAGGATGAAGTTATCACAAATGGTTTCTATACCATGAACAATCCAACTCAGGATCATACCAGACAAATTTGTTACACTTTCTCACACCAGCTTTCTGATATATTGAACATTTATTAAAAATAGCATTAATAAAAAACCAAAAAAACAAGAAAATGTGATCAATAAGAACTAAACTTACGTATCTGTTGGGGCATACAAGAAAACGCCTGCATGGATTTGTGAGAGTCCATGATGTGTGTTCAATCAATGGGAGATTACAGTTGCAATGTGTAGAGATGATGCCATCGTAATTAATTGAAGTCATAATTTTAATTTTGGGTTGGGAAGCTTTTAGGGTTAAGTTATTAATTGGGGTTCGGTAAAATGAAGGGGGGGTGATGAATGTAGGGCTTTAAGAGGTAAAAACGGGTCGGGTCTAACGGTAAGAAACCATTTTTGTCTGGTATGTATTTGCCACGGTGGACTCTCTTTGCAGAATTGGAAATAAAAAATTAAATAAATTAATACGTGGATATCTAACCGGTCATCTGGATGATATTATCACAAAACAATCAAGTACGTTGGTGTAATGTGTAAAAAAAAGTAAATTGGTCATTACAGTACAAATGAGAAAGTAAGTTGGTAATAAATGGCTTTTACCCTTTATTCCATGCAAAATAGGTGATGTTTATGAACTTATCTTCTCTCTCCAATTAATGACATATTCTCTTTCTTATTTTTTATTCACTTCTATAATTTATAAACAATGTACATACCCAATATATAAACAAAACAAAACTTTTGAATTTATCATACTCATTCCTATCCCATCTCACATTAAATTTGACACTCATTGTAATTCACGACAACACACCAAACACCCTTTTATAGTTTTATAAGGACATAAAACCTTTTAAATTTGAAAGGTAAAAAATTAAAATATCTTTGATAGGAAAAAAACAAGTTAGATAAATTAATTATAGCTTAGTGATAAATTTCCAACCTTTTATATCATTTATACCTTATCAAAAAACACAAACATTTTCATCATATCAATATTTTACCAAATTAAACCATAAAAATTGACATATGTAAGAAAATCTAGTAGTGCTTTTAATAAGTCTAACACTTTATACTCTCTCTTCCTAAAACCCACTCACTCATTAAAACCCCCTTTTTTTTTTGGCAAAATACCCGTCCTTTCATTCACTTCACACACTCTCTCTCTTTCTTTTCAACCAAAACCACTATTCCATTTATAATCATTTTCACCAAACACCCTCAAATGGGTCTGTTCTGATCATCATCTTACACTAGCTAATTTACTAAGTTTGTATTTGTTTTTAGCTTTTTTAAGGGTTTTTTTAATCAGTACACATTGTGTTGAAAAGATGAAAAAGAAGGGTAAAAAAGTGTGTAAAAATGATGAAGATTCTGAAGAATGGTGTTTTGTTTGTAAAGATGGTGGTGAAGTGATTATGTGTGACCATAGGTGAATTTTTTTATATTATGTACATTTGGTTCAAGATAATGAAATGGTGGTTTTTTGTTTGGTTTTATTTGATGATCTTGACTTAGTTTTTGACTTATTTGACACTTGTTTTGTATGCATCTTGTCTGGGCTTGAAAGGGTATTTTGGTCTTTTCTGTTGGTTTAAGAAATGAATATTTGATGTACCTAAATTGATTGCTATGTTGGATGTTTGATGTTTGGACATCTGTTATTATGATGTTTGGTTACTTAATGGCATGAAATTATCGATGTTATGTTTATCTAATTTGTTGTTAAATAGATGAGCTTAGGATCATGTGAGAAGCTAAATACTCAGCGAAAATTTTGTATTTTACCTTTACTGGTTTACAGTTTTTGTGAATAAGCTAAATAAAAGTAATGCTGATCAAAGTATTTCAATGTAGTCAAGTTTGCTAGATGTCATAACTGACTCAAAATCTTTTGCTTCTTATTTATTGTAAAAACATGGACTTATGCAGTTATGCATATTTATTTCAGGGATTGCATAAAATCGTATCATCTTGACTGCGTGGATGAGTCGTCTGCAAAAGCTAAAAAGTTTATATGCGGTAAGCCACTTGTATCAAGTATCAACTTCTTTTATATGTAGGCTAATGTGCCTATCCGACTTTATTTGTAGTATAAATTTATTAGATATTGGTAACGGTAATACTAGAATTATGCATTTTGTATAGATTGATACAAATGGCACAAATTAATCTTATACATATTCATATATTGCCTACATATAATGTGATGTTTATTGTCGTTTCCAGATTGGCATAAGTGTGATACTTGTCGTCGACCTTCTGATTATCAATGTTATTGCTGTCCAAAAAGTGTATGCGGACGTTGTATCAAATCTGCTGATTTTGTCCAAGTGAAAGGGAAGAAAGGTTTCTGTGATCACTGCTTGAAGCTTGCGTTGCTTGTCGAAGAAAAGAAAGATGTCGACTCTGACGGGGTATGATTCACCTTAAATTTCTTGAAAATGGACCATTTTACCCTTTTTGGGTTTATTGTGTTTAATAATCCAGTAATAAATAAGCTAATCCAAAGCACCCTTTTAATAAAAATAGCATAACATTATTAAATACTTGCAATATATTTAGACTCTTGAACTGTGCCTTTGCAGGAAATAGTAGACTTCGACAATCGAAACACTTATGAGACTCTGTATAAGGAATACTGGGAGATTATTAATGAAGTGGAAAAGTTGACACTTGATGTTCTGATTACTGCAAAGGCGCAACTGAAATCAGGAAAAAATTATGATTCAGATAAGTGTGTAGACAGTGATGAGTACCAGTGTTCTGATTCTGACGAAAATGAAGAAACGGAACCACATGATTCCGGAAAGAAATTGAAAAGATCAACACCTGGGTCATCCAAGAAGAAAGCCAACAAAAAGGTCAAACCAGACGTCAAATCAAAGTCAAACAAGGAAGAATTCACCGGCTGGGGATCAACGCGTCTCATCGAATTTCTTACACATATTGAGATAGATACAGCTAATGCATTGTCTCAGAGAGATTTAGAAAATATCGTAAAGAGATATAGTAAGGATAAAGACTTGATCCAAAAGAAGAAGATAGTTGAATGCGATGACTGGTTATGGTCTATTTTCAAGAGAAAAACAATAAGGATGAATAGAATATATGACTCGTTGGAGACTCATTTAGCTGAGAATCAGGTGTCATCATCAGATGATGACGATGACGATGACGATGATGATTTAGGGTATGATTCAGAGGAAAAGGTTCATGTTCATGTTGACGAGGCGCCAGTAATCCATAAAAACAAGAAAAAGAAAACTTCAGATAAAATAGTAGAGAAAAAAGAGCCGGTGGTTGATGTTTCACACTTCCGTTTTGCATCAATTGTTCCTGAAAACATCAGGCTTGTGTACTTGAGAAGGAGTTTAGTGCAGAAGTTTGAAAAAGAACCCGAGACGTTTGAGAATAAGGTTATTGGAAGTTTTGTGAGAGCTAAAGAAGATCCAAACGGTTGCTTTTCAAAGGGTTCTTATCAGCTTATGCAAATAACAGGTTCGTCCTTCTATACAACAGATATATTGATAAACTCCACTTTGATTACAGTAACCATCAATTTCTATTAAATATAATAGGGCATTTATAGTAATCTATCATGATGTAACTTAAGTATGAATGTATAAATGTATTTTCACGTATAAATGTATCAAGATGTAACTTTAGTATGATGTCTATTCAGGCGTGAAGAAATGTTTGGTTGGTGAAAATGACGAAACTTTTGTGCTACAAGCATTAGAAACAGAAATCCGGATCAGTTCTCTATCAGATGATGAATTTACTGAGGTAAGGGCTTATATCTGTTCACTGTAAACCTACTTATATCTAAACATGAACGCAATAAATTTTCTTATCTCAATGCATAATGTGCAAAAGCAGTAGTATATTTTACAGTAAATTTTGGTTTGTTAATTTCAGGAAGAATGTCAAGATTTGAAAGCTAAAGTGAAATCCGGATTACTTAAAAAGCTAGAATTGGTATGCTTAATCATTCACTTCACTGCCATTTACTATATTGCTTATCTGCTTCATGTGTGTGTGTGTGAAATTTGACCAAATTGACTTGTATGGCAGGTAGAACTCGAAGAAAAGGCTAGGAGTTTGCACAGGGATATTAAAGCACACGTAAGTAATGAAACAAGAATCCATTATTCTTTGTTAATCATATCTTTACGTTTATGCTGAAATCATCTTATTTGGGTCAATTAGTGGCTTCCACGAGAGCTAGCTTTATTGAAACACCGTATTGATCAAGCGAATGAGAAAGGATGGAGAAAAGAATATCCTTTTTTAGTAGTTAATGAAATATACTTTTTTGAATGATACATAATATTGGATCATGAAATGGTAATGTGATCCTTAACCTGTGTGTCTATTATACATTGTTTGAGTACTTGCAAAGAAGGGCATTCCTACAGAAACCAGAAAACCAGAAAGAGTTGCTAGAAAAAGTGCCACCTGTGGTTCCAGATTTTGAAGAAGCGGATCCCGATGACAACAAAGACTCACCAAAGTCGATATTAACTAATATGTCATATGGAAACTTTAAGGTTGCTTCAGGTATGACAAATGCTTTGCCTATATTTTAATCAGAATATAGTTGTAAGAATGAGTGGGTCGGGTATGTTTTGGAACTGGTAAATTTTGTATGGGTCAAAATGGAACATGTTCGGTTGACCCAAAACTTGTGTCCAAAATCAATCGGTTTTTTATGAATAAATAGTGTGTCAAACATGATTTAGTTTTTTTTAATTATGTCAATAATCAAATGACTTGGGAGGTGTTATGCAATGAAATTAAGCTACTACTTCAGACAACCATTTTTCGGACATAAAAACAAGACTAAGTCTGTAACTCTTATCAACCCTATCGTAAGTAAACGGGTTGAAGTTTCTCCCACTCATTTTTACTTGTATTCCGTAGAAATGCTTTAGTAAAAAAAAAAAACCAATTTTTCGTGCTTGCAGGTGAACTTTTGTACACTTCGTTTTGTTGCACTAGTTTGTTTGTACCAATAGTTTTAAAATGTGTGGTTTGTGTAACAGGTCGAAAGGGGTTTAGGTTTGGTAGTGTTTTAATATAGATCCAAAGGGGTCGGGTCGATCCACCAATTTTTTTACCTTTTTCACGGGAGCTAATAACTAAATTTGTTAACTAAATATTAAAATACCATATTATATATCTAATATTTTCAATAAAGAGATTAAGGAAGTGGTAACTCCAGATCACTTTCAACCTGAAATTTTTTAAGTTTACCTTTGTTACATCATACATTAAACATATCCCAAAAGTAACCATCGCTAACCTAGTTTGTCAAGATCGTCACGTCTGCATTGTACAATATAAAGGCATACAATGTATTTATTATTTATTTGTGCAGAAGAAAGCAAACCAGAAGTGCCTGGATTTGAAAAGATAGAATTGGCAAAAGAACTGCAGAAATTATTTGAATCGGCTGAGAATAAAAGCAAGTCAAGGAAATCATCAGTGGTCAAAAATCCAAGTCAACTCTTTGAATCTAGTGAAGGAAAGCCAACCATTGCGTTAAGTAAGGAGGAGCTTGACGACACTGAAAACTTTCAATGGTATCTTACTAGCTCAAGTGGTGATAAGGTCGGGCCTGTCTCATTAATGGCGCTTAAGAACTGGAGCCAAAACCTAGGTGCATCAGAATTGAAGATCTACAAGATGGGTCAAACCGAAGAACATGCCAAACCATTGATTGATGTGCTTCATCTCGCATTTCCTAAGATGTAATGCTTGTAAGGGTTCTTTTGAAACTTGTGTTTTGGCTCTGCCAAATCTCAGTGTGTACAGTATTTTTAAGTCTATTAAGCGGTCTACTATATGAGACCTCATAAGGGATCAGATGTTTTGGGGAACATCGTGTTCATAGCCATCTGATGGTAAGGCTGGTCTCACTATGTAGAACTCTTGCGGTTTATGTAGTTGTTTGTGCTTAAAGTATGGTGTTTTTTTTTCATCTCTTTATATATCTCGAAGTGTGGTGCATTGCTGACGGGTGCTCATATGCAACATCTGGGCAAGACTAGAAGTTAGAAAAATGGTTGTCAACGTGATGGGGCGACCTGCACACTTCTGTTGATTAACAAAAGCTGTTAAAAGGCTGTGCCTGGTAAACATTGGTCAATACATTTGTGAGCCGTACGAATAAAGACATGTGATTCCTATATCACGGTGTTACCAAGAAATTTGTGAGCCATACAAATTTAGGTTGTGATTAACAGATGCTATAGATTAGCCCCCGTTTGACTTGTAAACATCAAAACACAACACACAAATTGACTAATTCCTACTCCGTATATCAGTATGTTACAATTACATCTGAATAGTCATTATGCTACAGAAACTTGATCACTAGCATATGGAAAGGATACAAGCACAGTTCCAACAAACAAACAGCTATTATCTTTCTTTCCTTTGTGCTGTAAACACAAACTGAATCAGATCAATAATGAATTAACGCTTCCCACAAAATCAAGGAAACGAGCTACAAAGTGTAGTGTTATAATTTGCATCATCCCAAAAACATCTGCTCGTTTAACGTATTACAAAATATCACTTGGAGGTAGGCTGGATTTACCCTAAAACGTATATGCTTACTGAACGAATGTGATCATTTCCATACTGCCACACGACCAAAAGTTCTGAAGGATTTACATCACATTTTCAGTTTCTGCAGCTTCTTTCCTCAAAGTTTGTAGCCTCTCTTTAAGTTTCTTACTCTCTTCAAAATTTGCCTTTCTCTTCACAGCTTTCTGCCAGACCCAGCAAGAAAGATGTAATTTATGAGAACGCTTAATTCTTTAAATGTTATAGAAATAAAATAAATAAAAAATTGTTGGAGAAAGCTTACTTCTTGTCGAAAACACTTATCGAGCTTTATCTTGAGATCTGTGCACTCACCAAAGAACTTTCCGTAAGGATGGTCATTATGGCACTTCTGAAACAGTTCAATTATCTACACCAAAAGGTGTTTAACAATATCAGTTTCAGGGATTATATATTTCAATGCATTGCTCAGTACAAACAAAGCTACAAGCATAAGACCTGTACAGCTATATGAATCGCACCTATATATGCTACATTTGATAGAAAGAGACAGTACCATTGAACATTGACATAAGGGCAAGTGGAAGCTACCTAATAACTTTTCTATTTTCTGGAAACGGCATCAAAACATTTAATTTCTGAAAAAGCTAAATTTACTAAATAAGGAATATCAATTCTCAATGCATGTGCAAAAGCATTTCATAGTTATATATAACTGTTTAACATAGCAGAAAAGAGTGGAGGTTTTTTTTAACTTACTTCAGCACACATTGGGTGCCTATGTAAAGTCAGAGGAGGATGCATTTCTGCGTCTTAAAGACCGAAGTAGTGAGCACTGCACAAAGTAAAACATTCAGAACATTAACTTAACATTGTTATTGAAGGAAGCAAAGCAAGTACGGATGAGAAACAAATTAGAAAATATCTGTATATAACCTATGGATACGTGATGTGTTGGATAACAAGGAGTTAACCTATGATCTGTGGAAAAGATAAAAAAAAAACTTACCTACTACATTAACTGAATCCATAAGCTCATAAGCATGCATGGTGCAAGTTGCACCATAGTATTTCATGAGATAACTAGGAGTCTGGGACATACACATGAACATGCAACTTTTTCTTTTTTAGAACGGCTTGTTAGTTGTTAGTGGTTCAGGTCCAGCAGTGACATCCAATTGGGCAGTATGCTGTACCGTGAACCCGCCTGTACTTCCTCTTATTCCGCCTGAAGGGGTAAAAGTCCCCTAGCCAAACATCCCCTCCCCAAGCCCCTAAGGAATCTTGGTGGCCAACTGAGCTAGCCCAGTTGGTTAACATGCAACTTGGTTAACATGCAACTGCTCTTTTTTAATTCTCTCTCCCAAACTATAAAAATGGTTTCTTGCTTAACTGCCCCATCATATAAATGCACTTGTCCTAATACAAACATTTTTTTGATGTACTTCCATCTTTTTGCCTCCAAATACCGCGAGGATCAAGGAGAAAAACAAGTGCAACATTCAGCTTAATCCACTTTAAACGTGAAGATTCAGTTACAACTCCAGCACGACGTCCCTAAAATCGAATATTTATCTAGACTCAACTCCAGCTTAAGGCCTTTCATCTACATATAAACATTGAAGACAAATTACTGTAATATCTATTGTTATAAGAAAACAAATGCATCGTGCACTTGATGGTACTGTTTGATCAACACTACTTTTTGAGACTAGTTTTTAAATTCTTTAAAGGACGTAGTAGTCTTAACTTATAAAATTTAAAACCACGCAATTTAGTAAAGCGATTATAGAATCATGTGTTTCTACTCTCACCGCAAGCTCTTTTTTTATAAAGTTTTCTATTTTTGTTGTCTTTTGTTCTCGCTTACGATTTTTTTGCCCCTCATAACTTAGTTTTCTGGCTCCGCCACTGGTAAGGCATTACCCCATCAATTATGCATAACATGTAATTCGAGATAATCTTAAACCTCTCCAAACACATTTCAGCCTTCCTCTCACAATACTTGACATATCGAAATGATTGCGATATCATATGAACAAATCGCAAGGTCTATCTACAACATCCCTAACAGAAAGAAGCATCTAAACCTAATTTGATACAATTTACAGAGCAGAAATGAACATTACTAGTATTGATTTGAAAAGTAAACATAAAATCCTGATTATTTAAATAGAAAATGAACCTTAAATTAGCCAAGAAGAGCTGATTAGGATGCAGTTCTAAATGGAAGTAATCAAATGTATCGTATTGGAGGGCCTTTCGACACTGGTGCACGTGTTTGTATTAAAGCCGCCCAAATCTCCAAAAGGAAGTGTGTGATATGTTGTTGTTGAGATAAGGAAAGGAAAGGAAAATATTAAGGGTGTTTGTTTCGGCTTATATATGAGCTTGTTTGATTTCGGCTTAAATTTCATGCTTATTTTGAGATTTGTGTGTTTATATAAGATTATTACGATATGATAAACTTATATAAACTCGTAAGTCTCAAAATAAGTCAGAAATTTGGCCTTATGAAATATAAGCCGAAAAAAAAAAAAAAAAAAAAAAAAAAAAAAAAAAGAGAAAAAATAAATCCAGAAAACAAAAAAAAACAAAAAAATGGAAAAAAAAAAAAAAAGGAAGAAAAAGAAAAAAAGAAGAAAAAAAAAAATAGAATAAAAAAAAAAAAAAATAGTAAATCAATGTATCCGTATTGGAGCCTTTCGACACTGTGCACGAGTGTTGGTATTAAAGCCGCCCAAATCCTCCAAAAGAAGTTGTGATTATGTTTTGTTGAGATAAGGAAAGGAAAGGAAAATATTAAGGGTGTTTGTTTCGGCTTATGTTGAGATGAGGAAATGGAAAATGAAATATATAAGGGGTTAGTTTCGGCTATATATACAGCTTAATACAAACACTCACCATGTCGAAAGGCCCTCCAATACGATACATTTGATTACTTCCATTTAGAACTGCATCCTAATCAGCTTATTCATCTTCTTCTTGGCTAATTTAAGGTTCATCTTCTATTTAAATAATCAGGATTTTATGTTTACTTTCAATCAATACTATTAATTCATATTTGCTCTTAAATTGTATCAAATTAGGTTAATGCTTCTTTCTTTAGGGAACAGTAGAAGACCTTCGATTTTGTTTATATATATCGCAGATCTTTTCGATATGTCAAGTATTGTAAGGAGAGCTTAAATTGTTTGGAAGTTAAGATTATCTCGAATTACATGTTATGCATAATTGATGGGGTAATGCCTTACCAGTGGCGGAGCCAGAAAACTAAGTTATGAGGGGCAAAAAAATCGTAAGCGAGAACAAAAGACAACAAAAATAGAAAACTTTGAGTATAAAAAAAGAGCTTGCGGTGAGAGTAGAAACACATGATTCTATAATTCTTACTAAATTGCGTGTTTTAATATTATAAGTTAAGACGTAATACTCCCTTTAAAGATTTAAAAACTTAGTCTCAAAAAGTAGTGTTCGATCCAAACAGTACCATCAATGCACGATGCATTTGTTTCTATAACATTACAGTAATTTGTCTTCAACGTTTATATGTGGATGAAAGGCCATTAATAAATACTCTACATTTTAAAGGCTTATGTTGGATTTGGAATTTGGTTGAGGGCAATTTGAGTTATGAGTTGAGGGCAAACTCAATAAAATCCCAACAACATAAAGATTATACACTGAAATCATACTTGTTGTAAATATTATAGAGGCCACTGCCCCCCATAAGTACACATGTCCCTCCACCCCTGTGCCTTACACAGTCTAGAATAGATAAGCCACTACGATTACCATAACTTTGACATATACGAGTTTCTTTTGTTGTTGTAGAGTTTGGGTTTATATGGGTCGCCTGATGTATGTAAACACGTCCAAGCGGACGAATTCAATAAGTTTGTTCAAACATCAACTTCATTTTTGCAACCATATTTGTTATTGGTAAAATATTATAAATATAGATGATATTTACGTCCTCTGTAAACCTAGGTCAATTGCTCTTGCGCTTGTGAAATTCATTAATAACATTTTACAAACGGAAAACGTTTCAATTAGCCTCACATATCCCTAACTGGATATTGCTGCGATTTTTGATGGGATATGAGGATTCCGTATCGATTTGTAGGCTCTTTTTTATCTATATTATAACAGAATCATAAGTCACATACAAACAATCTTACCGCACGTTTTGACCTGTACAAAGCCGCTTCACTTTCCTCTACACCATCGTAGTTTTTGCTTTAACAAAAAAAACATTCCCAATCCGCTGGGAGTGAGCTCAATACTCATTGCATTTTATGAGGATATATTATGTGTAATAGTTGCTTTTATGAAACTCCGTAACTTAAGAGTTATCATACCAGTAGAGTTCACGAGCACTCTACGGAAATTATTATTCATACGCTTATTTATTGGCTATTACCCTTTTAGCTTTTTCGACCATGCTAATTTTTCACATTTAGGTATTTTTATGACTATTTCAGGAAGACAGTATGGATAGTTTTAGTACGATTGGTCTACCTACCACAGGACAGTTTTTAGAGGAACACAGAAAGGGTGCTCGTGTGTATAGTTAAGCAAGGAACACTGACAGGGAGTTATTGTTGACTAGGTTTAGTGACAAGAAATATTGCTGTGTGTACTGTTGTAGCTTGATCCATGGCTGTGTGATGCAGATTTATATTGCTCTGTGTGTTCTAGTTGTAGGTATAAAGTGTTATGTTAAAAATGCACTTGGAAATAAAATTCCCGGATATGGACTTGTTTTTTTTTTGCCCCTTTTATTTAACTGATTTGGTAGTTAAACTAACTGCTATGCAGTTATAACCGAAAAATCAGTTTTATTAGTTATATATTCATCACAATCTCTGGTTCTGTTTTCATAACATCAAAAACACATTTTCGTTTCATAATCTGGGTTTTATCCGATTTAAGATTTCGATAGAACCATCGAAATACTTCAATCTAAAAGTGTTTACACGACTCTCAAATTTCTGTGATCATTTCTATACAACACATTGTTCCTATTAAAAGTTGATTGAAAAAAACACACTTGAGACGTACGAAATATGATCCAAAAAAGACACCAATCAATTCAACTCCTACCAAAAAAACACATTATTTATGACCACCTTTTTCTCTCTTTCATTTTTCACCACATATCAAAACACACACTAAAAACACCTCAACTGTGTGTGGAATAATCTCATCACATATAACACTAAAAACAATACACGCTGAGAAAACATGACAAAATGCTTCAGTTTCACAGCCTCAAGAAACTGGTGCCACAAGACATCTTTCTCAAAGTCTGGTCTGAAATCCACCATGACTGACCTTGGTGATGGCACCACTATCCACTGCTGGATACCCAAAACCAAAAAACCCACCCGACCCGACTTGCTCCTCCTCCACGGCTTCGGAGCCAATGCCATGTGGCAATGGGGCCCACATGCCATCCCTAAACTCATACACCACTTCAATGTCTACGTACCAGACTTGGTTTTCTTTGGTGACTCAGTTACAACTCGGTCAGAACGGAGTGACTCGTTCCAAGCTGAGTGTAAAGAAAGTGAGGGTGGTTGGGTTGAGCTATGGTGGATTTGTGGCGTATAGTATGGCTGTCCAGTTTAAGGAGATGGTGGAACGAGTGGTGATATGTTGTGCAGGTGTGTGTTTGGAAATGAAGGATTTGGATGATGGGTTGTTTCCGGTAAGAATTGGAATGAAGCTGCGCTGAGATGTCATTGTTTTTTGCTCAGACACTCAGAAGATGAAGGAGTTTGATGAACGTTTTCGTTTCGTTAAGCCCGGTTAAGCTCAATCGAATGTATACTTGTCGACTTTATTGTACGTTAAGTTTTTATCAGTTCTTTTATCATGTGCACTAGAAGTTGTCTAGGAAACCTTAATGAATTTGATAGATTTGGTTACTATTCGTTAAAAAGTATCAGTAGTAAATAAATCATAAGAAAAATCGTTACTTTAATGTACTCCATTAATCTTGGAAAATTTAAATGTTGGTCTGTTGGAATAGTCGGAGTTTCATCAATCATTACCTCATGAATTATCTTTAGGAAGTGTAATGTTCAAAAAAGTGATGTTATGTATGTCGCATAAAAGTAAAGCACTCTGTACGAAAAAGAGGATAAGGATAACATTCTTAACTTTATAAAACTACTCTTCTCAATTTGCACCAAAGATCAATAATCAGATAAAAAAAAACTCAATTTAAATAAAAAAAAATTCATATAATACAGTATAAATAGCTCAAAAAAGATAAACTTTAATATAAGAGTTAATTGCATAAATGGTCCCTGTGGTCTGTCGGGTTTAACGAAAAAGGTCCCTAAACTTTTTTTTACCGGTCTCTGTCCCAACGTTTTCTCCGTATGGTTTAGATTCCTTGCCAACATTTTCGTCGTTGAGTGTTAAGTTTATGGGTTAAATTTTTTGTCTTTTTCAAATATATTTACATTAAAAATCTATATAACTTTAAAAAATATGTTGGTCCTGTGGTTTATGTGTATCAATATTTAGTCCTTCATTTTTTAAATTTTTTTTTTCACTTTCTATTTATTGTGTTAATTTTTTTTTTAAATTTATGTAAGATATTTATAATTTTCTGGTTTAAAAATTTTTTTTTGAAATGTTTCTTTTTTTAAAAAAAAATTTTCGAAATGTTTGAAATTATGTAAAAAAATTCGAATTTTTTTTAAAAAAATTTCTCGCGCGAAATTTGTTTTTTTTTGTAATTATGTAAGAATATTTAGTTATTTTCAGGTTATAATTGAAGTTAATTTGTTTTTGAATGTTTTAAAAATAATTTTTCGATATGTTTTAAATAAAAAATTCTCGAAATGTTTTAAATTTCATGTAAATATTCAAATTTTTTTATAAAAAAATTTCTCGGATGTTTTTATTTTTTTTTATTTTATGTTAAGAATATATCAAATTTTAGGTTTAAATTTTTTTTTTGAAATGTTTAAAAAAAATTCGGATTTTTGTTTCAAAAAAAAATCTAGAATTTTTTTGTAATATATAGAAAATTTCTCTGAAATGTATTAAATTTATGCAAAAAAATTGTATTTTTGTAATTTTTTTTTAAATTTATGTAAGGAATATTTAAAAATTTCGGTAAAAAATATTTTTGAAATGTTTTAAAAAAAATACGAATTTTTTTTAAAATTATTTCTGCGAAATGTTTTTTAAATTTATGTAAAAAATTCGATTTTTTTAAAAAATTTTCTCGAAATTTTTTTTTAAATTTATTTCAAAATATTTAAAATTTTCGGTTTAAAAAACAAAATTTTTTGGAAAATGTATTAAAAAAAAATTCTCGAAATGTTTTAAATTTATGTAAAAAAATTCGAATTTTTTAAAAATATTTCTCGAAATAAACTGTTTTAAGGGACCATTTCTGAATCAAAGAACCACATGGATTATTTTGAACAAAGCACATGTAGGGTATTATGTCTATTTTATACAATAAACCAACAATTAACGGTTTATCAAACAAACGGAAAATGTTGGTCAAAGGGACTAAACCCGTAGGGTGAAAACGTTGTGTGAGGGACAGGTTCTGGGAAAAAGTTTATGGGAAATTTTTCGTTTATACCGACAGGACATGGGAACATCTATGACAATTAATCTTAATATAAACAGACATGTTGGAAAGTAATACCAGATGGGCAAAAGGTTACTTAGATCATTTTACCAAATTTATCCTAATGGATCTAAATTTCAACATAACTTTCATCATTCAAAATCTATACATTTTATAATGAAGCAAATCTATACACCACTGCAAAATTAGTTATTAAAAATAATTACATTTTATAATAAAGATACAAATTTAAAAGTAAAACCCAGTTGGGAAAAGGGTTAAAAAGTTACCGACAGCGAAATGGAATATTCGGTGTCGAGAGTGGGGTTGGTCAACGTAATGGATTGTAGTAGAAACAAGAAACAAAAAGGGGATTGTGTATTCATGGTGTTTTTGTTGATATGTTTTGTTCACCCAAATAACTTATTGTAACCATTATTTTTGTTGATTAAAAATAGTTATCAAGAAACCTTCTCATACACAAAATACAATAATGAATAATTCTTCATTTCACTACTACATATGGTCTTAGCGACGGGGTTTTTCTGTCGGAATCTGTCGGTAATTTGTTGATTCCAAAGATTAGCGACGGAAATAGGCTGTCGGATTTTTCATGGTCGCTAATTTTTATCAGTTGGAACTCTGTCGGAAACACCGACAGATGACACGCGTCATAATTCTGTCAATTGCTCGTCACAAATCCGTCGGTAAATTTTCGGTCGGAAAAGCATCAGAAACTTCTGTTAGAAATCCGTCGGTAAACAGTCACAGTTCTATGGGAAAAATACAATTAATTTTTTTCAATAAAGCTCTTATTTATTTAAACCAGTATCTAAAATAACTAAAAAGAGCTAATAAATAAAATGAGTAATTCAAAATTAAATAGATTCATTACAGAGATTTAACATTAAAATCACAAAAGTTGCAGTCAAATCGAAATGAAATCCGATGCATTTAAAACTATTCAAGATGAAACTATCAAAGATGGACATGGTGTGTGACGTAATCTCTAATCTCTTAACGCATCAATAAACTTGGGATATCCAAAGCTAAAAAATTAAAGATATATGTGGTTTAGTAATCTGAAAAGAAAAAAAAACAACTTAGGAGGTATTATGCTTTTGACCCGTTAAACCTATTTGATATATTTCCTTTATGTAATCTTTTTTTATTTGACCATTTATTAGTCAACGTGTTAGACATAAAACATATCTCAAATAAACTCATTAAAAACATTAATCATGTTAAATACTTAATTTTACACAGATTGCTCCACAAGTTGTTACCTATTTGTTAAATACTTAATATGATACCTATTTGTTACAGAACCAAATAAGCGAAACTAAATTTAACACAGATTGCTCCACAAGTTGTTCCTTGTGTTACTAAATACTTAATTTCTCTTTGTTATGGAATTACATCCCCTAGTGTGTACTAAAATTGGTGGAAACATATTGATCATTTTCAACAGCAGCTAGAAATAAGACATCAATTGGCAGCCACATTGACTTGTTCTCTTAATGCGCTGCTCTAGATTCTTGCATCTAGTTGAAACTTTTCAGTGATAGTCCTTATTATTCTATATATCATAGTAGGTGCTCACTAGGGAATATCATAGTATGTGCTCACTGGGGAAAAAAATTGACTGAGGTAGTTAGATTTTGACCCACAAACTCCCTCATGGGCCACCAGCAGCACAGAAATAAAGCACACATACTTTGTGAAAATTATCCAACTTCTTATTGATATTCATATTCGTCTTAAACAGGGATAGAATTATAAAGTTTATATCTAGCAATCGCCAAGATACAAAGATAATCATAATTGATAACCTTCTAAATACCAAGTAATTAAGTACATGTGCACGAGTATAGAAGCAAGTTATAGAATTCACCAAAACAACCAACTTTTTTACAGTCAAGTTGAGCTTAAGACTCACACTGTATCGACACAACTTTTCTACACTTAAGTTAATTATCGACACGGAAATATCCCAAATTGTTGATGTAGCAACAATTCAGTCAAATTTATCCGAGTTTGGTTTTACAGTCAAACTTTCAGCACTCTCTAAGCCGAAACAACTAACATACTTAACTCCTAACAATCCAATTAACAATTCACCAAACTTTCAGCACTCGTAATAAGCATTGAAGCAAAACAAATCATAATAATAAACATTTAAGCAAAAAATTAGGTCAAAATAAGTTTGAGCCAAACACTCATAATAATAAACATTTAAGCAAAAATTAGGTCAAAATAATCGATGAAAGGAAAATTAAACCTTGAAAATTAGGTCGACGGAGGGAGACGGCGGACGGCGGAGATGTGGTCGACCTAGGGAGACGGCGGACAGCGGCGATGTGGTCGACGGAGGGAGACGGCGGACGGCGGCGATGTGGTCGACGGAGGCGACGGCGGACGGTGGCGATTGTTTAAACGGATGGAACAGTGTGTGTGAAAGTGTTTTATTGGGAATGTATTTTATAATTAGATCTGAAAATTTTAGAGGGAGTAAATAAGTGTTATGTATGTGAAAACTGATTATTTTGGTAGAAAGGTCAAAGTTCAATGTATCTTTAGCAACATTTATACAAACTTGAATTATATTATATATATAATCATTTGAGAAGGTTGACTTACTATTCATTTTAAGCACTGTAGCTACATAAAAAAAAATTAACGCAACGCAGTAACGTGCAGGAAAAAATAAACTTACACTATTAAACATAAAAAAAATGCACGAAAAAAAAAGTAAAATAGTAAATAAATAAATAAATTTAACGCCCTGCAACAACGCGCAAAAAATTAACGCCCGCAGCAACGCGCGAATATCTTTGCTTGTTTATCATAAAATGAACAACTAGAATCGAAGACCAACCTGAACATGAACCGACCATTTCGATTCGGTCCACGGTATGATGTCCACATGAACCGACCATTTCGATTCGGTCCACGGTATGATGTTTTGGACAAAATCAGTTTTCAAAATCGATATTCGTTCAAAATTGATTCGGAAAAAATTATGCCCTGCCGCAACGCGCTTTTTTTTGGGCTCCCATTTGGGATGTTTTTTTTTACCTACTCAACATTTATAGCGCAAGTATAATAACGTGGAACATACAAGTAGACAGTATAAAAAAAGGTCGAATACAAGTCAGCCCCGTTTCAACGCGCGGGCACATTCCCACTCAATATTCGGTCAAAATCAATTCAAAAAAATAAGCCCCGCCTTAGGCCGGCCCATTTGGTTTTTTTCTCTCTTTTTTACTTAGTCAATATTTATGGCACGATTACAACAACGTGAAACATACAAGTAGACAATATAAAAATAAAAAATAAACGCCAAATACAAGTTAGCCCCGTTGCAACGCGCGGGCACATTCTCAATCAATATTCGTTTAAAATCGATTCGAAAAAAATTATGCCCCATCGCAACGCGCGGGCTATTTTGCTTGTTGGAAAACAAGAAGTAACATTAGAAGTTTTTGAAAATATTAAAGGCAAAACAAGCTTTGTTAAAAAAATATCTATATAGTACTATATGTAACTTGTGTACATACCGGTTGCAATTATTTGATGCTATTATTTTAATAGTTTTATTGGACAAACCATACCCATGCCATGTGAGTCCAAACCAACTCATACACAATAAAAGAAAATTATTTTCTCTTTCTTTCTAAAATATATCTTCTTCTACCTCTATTTTCTTCTTCCATTGATAACGAGATCTACTTTTTCATAACTAATATTTAGCCCTTTCCGACCGAATAGCGACGGGTAAACACAGATGTCGGTACCCCATCGGAAATTGGACGCAATATAACATAAAATACCGACGGATTTTCGTTAAATTAGTATCCCTCGGAACTTTGTCGGAATCCCGTCTGAAAACCCTCGCAAAAAATTGGTTGCAATATCAGTCGAAATTATAATGGAACTTCGTCGGTAATTTGCTGACGGAAATATGTCAGTCGGAAATTCCGTCACTGATGCTCCATTTTCTAGTAGTGTATAGTGTGTTAGTGTCATGCAATTGAATTATATATTTAGTTACGTATTTTTCATGTTAGGATTACTACATGTTCTATTTTATCATAATCAGATAGTCTAGTTACTTTGTTGATTGTTAGTATAATAATAGCATTAATCAAATAATTTTATAGGTAACTTATAATTTTTCATTCCTTCTTTAATTTAACTCCAGAACAAAGTGATAAACTGTTGGATATACGAAAGTGACGATTATTAGCCTACTTACCGGTTGTGATATTTGTAATAGATAAGAACGATGGAGTAAGCTAATATAGCTTAGTCCACGGGCATGAAACCCATTATGGCTCATTCGGCCCTTTCTTGTAATATAAGATGCATCTCCCATGAGTGAAGGAGTGTCTGTTGGACTTCTAATCTAATAAACACATACAATTTCTCTCATTCCTCTCTCTAACTTTCTCTCTCTAAAACTCTTAAGAACATGTGTGTGATTTGATATTAACGTGACCTACATTTGGTATCAGAGCTCACAATGTGCTTTAGAGTGATTGTTACACATTTACAAGCATCAAAATCGATTTAATAACGAATTTTTATCATTCATGTTGAAACTCGCAAGGTATTTTGAAAACATAAAGTAAAACGCGTTTAAAACTTGAAAGTTTGCATTTTTAAGTTGTCTTTAGAGTTTTAAGAAACTTTGTGTAAAAGGAATGGATTAGAAACATAAAAACTTACATTTTTTAGTCATTTTTGTATAAATTTGTTACGTTTTTGTAAACTCGCAAAGGAATGCTTTAAAAATCACAAAATAGTACAATTTGTAGTGCTCTGTCCATTTGAAAGGGAAAACTCGTTAGTAAAACCTGCAACTTTAAATTCGCAATATAGTACAAGTGGTAGTGCTCCTTGCATTTAGGAACACAAAGTCGCAAGCTTTTTAAATTCGCAACCTTGGAAACTCGCAACACCAATTTAAAATCATAATATCATTTAGAAACACTAAGGGTCATTTTTATAATTTAGCTTTACGCGTTGTGACTGGGATTACGAGTTTGTGCTTAACCATTCATCATTACGAGTTTGATTTAGACATAATTTATTACGAGTTTTGGTTTCATGGTCATTATGAGTGTGGTAATCAAAAGGTTTACGATATTGGGCTTTAAAATACCTATTGGGCTTTATAAGGATTTGGGCTTAACAACACTTACGAATTTTGAGGATTTTTTATTACGAGTTTAGATTTCATATAGTTACGAGTTAGTATTTATAAATCATTACGAGTTTTGGTAACTATCAACATTACGCGTTTTGATCTTCTTCATTGTTACAAGTTTATGATTTGTATTCGTTACGATTTTGGAATCATTGCATTACGAGTTTGCAATTATCATACCATTTCGAGTTTGGTTCAAATTGTTACGAGTTTGAGTTTGATTGACCTTTACGGTTTTAACACCAATCTTAACAATCAATTCTATCTGCATTCACTGATCCATAATCACATCACACCACTTATTACACCTCATCATGGCTCAACAACAAGATGTTATCAATGTTGGTTCAGAAAACCGACCCCTAATGCTTTATCGTGAAGGCTATATTTATTGGCAAAGTCGTATCTTGAGGTACATCGATAACAAGTCAAATGGGAAACAATTAATTGAATATATTCATCAAGGTCCTTACATGATGAAAGAAATGCTTGACCTGGGTGATGCAACACATATTCCTTAAGTTGCACCTTTCACCAGGTTACAAACTGAAAAGGACTTGAAAGACGAAGACCTAATTCGTTACTTATCAAATAAGGAAGCAATTAACATTCTTCTATTTGGTTCACCTGACGAGGTTTATAAGACTGTGGATGCTTCTAAGAGTGCAAACAAGGTTTGGGAAAAGGTTAGACGTCAGATGGTTAATTTAGAAGTTTGGAAGCAAGATAAGAAGACTATCATTCTTTGGGAATTTGATTGGTTCACATTCATTCCAGGGGAGTCACTTGAATCGTATTACATCAAATACACTACACTGCTTAACAAATTAGCTAGGAACGAATTTGAGAAAAGGCCAATTGAATCCAACATCAAGTTTCTCAATTATCTTCAACCATAAAGGAAACATTTTATCTCAATCATAAAGCAAACAAGAGTTCTTCATGTGGTGAGCTATGAACAATTATTTGACTATTTGAAGCAGAATCAAGATGACACAAATGAGGTATGAGCAGAGATGCAAGGAAAATCTCGTTATCCTTTAGCACTTGTAGCAAAGACGGACAATACATACCCATATGCTCAAACACAAGTCTATCTAAAACATCAAACTTACGCTCCACAACCACAGAGTTATACACCGCAATCAGCTTATGCTCCACATCCAAGTTCATTGGTCACTTATGCTTCCAGTAGCAATGACAACACTTATGCACCAATCACTCAAACCGCACAATTCAATGGAAGTTATGAACTAGGAACTGATGAAAGTAATACAATGGAAGGTGTGAACAAAGAAATGGCAATGCTAGAAAGAGCATTCAAACAATACAACATACCCACAAATAACAATCTTCACACATCATCAAACACCAGACTTAAGTTGATTGAGCAACCTCAGATGAATGTAACACCAAGAAGACAGATGGTAACTATGGGAAATGTTGGTAATTTTGAGAATGCAGGTGATGTGTGAAAATATAGCTTTAAATTTATATCTACCACATCCTTTAAACTTCCACCAACACTCATTGGCATTGTACCTGTTCATGTAGTATAGAGAGTCAGCAAGACCTAGGTCGTTCGCGAGGAGCGAAGGATCCTAGGTTGTCTAGCATGTAATTTAATTAAACAGGCGATTTAAATCCACCAATTAAGTATTTAGACTTTATAACTAATTAAATAAATGAAATAAACAAAACAAAGAAGTAAATAGGAAGGTAAGATTCAAGAGATAAAGAAATTATCACCTTGCTAATCCCCTATTCATCATCAATGATCAATGTTCTAAGTGCAGTGTTTACCTAATCGTGTCCCAGTGAATCGAGGTAAGGAGGTCTTAAAACAATGTGTTAATCGGTCATGCCATTCCTCTAATATTCAATTGTTATTAAGTCTATCAACTGATCTATGTAACCTCCATATTTGTGAGGATGTCAACCCTTTTAATTTTCTTGATAATAGACTATTGTTGATCGAGTTACCTTGCACCGCCCTTGGTTATCGGTAAACAAGGTGCCACCAACTAATGTGCCAATAAAATTGAGTGGTTCATATGGGTGTGTTTCGCTAGATCCGCCTACTAAGCAACCATGCTCAATAGGTAGCCATGGTCTACACAAGGACATAACTCTTTAACAGTACAAAAATCATACACGAAAGAATAAACTAAAGAACTTAAATCATTAAATATAGGTTCATAGTAAAGCAAGCATAAAAGGCTTAGCCTCTCAAAACAAAATATAACAAAATATTATTCAAAGTAAACAAGATATTCGAAACATGATGTAGATCAGATAATCAAAGGTTATCTGATGTAAACCTTCACTCTTGGGGTCTTCATCCTTGTTCTTCAACCTCCAAAATCGTCCAACCTTATTAGAGTTTCAAAGCTTATGTAAAAGGTGGAGAAAATATGGTATTTATAGGTAAAAATCCCTAGGGCTTCGGTTCCTACACTGTGTATGCTTCCTTGTGGCATGCGTCGTGTACCTCTAGACAAACACCTCCACTATCTTATCTCTTTATTTTCATACGTCATATGCATGGATTAGGCGTGCGACGTATGGGTCTTCAGGTCTTGGACAATAATATTTACCAAGATCTCACTCGTCGTGCGCATTGAGATGGCATACGACGTGTGCTTGATCTAGAAATTTGGCTTTGGTTCTTCTGTGGCTGAAATCACTTGTTTTCCGGTCTTTTTCGTGATAATTCATCTTTGCTCCAAATAAATACAAAAATAGACATTTACACTAAATTAGCATTATATAATATCAAAAAAAAGGTAAAAGGGTAAATTATCATGGGAATTTGATAGCTAAAACATGTAAAAAATATGAGCTATCAAATATCCCCCCACTTGACCTTTACTTGTCCCAAAGTAGACTTTGAATTAAACTTACAAAAAAATCTCCTAGCAAATCCAAAAAAATATGAATTTAAAGTTAATCTACTTAAGTCTTTAAGCAAAACCGAGCACCTCACAAAAAGAGAAAAGAAATAACACACACACACACACACACACTCTCTCTCTCTCTCTCTCTCTTAATATTCCAACAACCTAGGTGTTATATTTATTTAATCACTCAAGGGCTCAGTCATGATGGTGAGTCAAGCAAAGGAAATAAACGAAATGGAAAGCAATTGAAAATTGCTGAAACTATCAAAGACGAAGAGGACAGTTTGGATAGGGAAATCGATTAGTATTACCAAAACACCGAAAAAGAAGAATCTAGGAATAGGCTAGACGAATCGATGATTAGGGACAATTTAGATAGTGAAGCTACTCACTTAAAAATGATAAAGATGACGATGAAGTGAGTAAGGTTGGAAAGAACAATGATGATAATGATGATGATGTTGGGGACGATGACGATGATGTGATTCGATTTAATTTGGAGGCTAGGAAATAGAAGAAGCAGACATCGCATCCCACACCAACTAGATCAACTAGGACTCCATCATCATAATACGTTTTGCGTCATTGGGATGATAACTTTGCACCCAGTTTAGACTACATGGGGTTATCTAGTCAGAAACTGTAGGGGGACATGTTCACGGAATATGTTGGCCCTTCGAGCTGGAAACTCTGGGGAGAATTCGGTTAATAACGAATTCGAAGACCCAAATCGGCACCTCAATTTTGAGGGACCAAAAACGGATCTCAATAATCTGGACGTTACTGCAACCTACCTGGGCAAGAGAAAATAGGACGCTTTGTCAACAACAACAGAGGAAAATGTCTCTAAGCCATTAAATCCTCTTGAGCTGGAAGACCTAGTAAAAACAGCCACATACCAAAGTACTGAGACACCTCGGGAAATGCAAACGGTTGAAAAACTAGAAGTGATGTTGTCCATCCAGGAGACGAACGTAATTGTTGCCTCGACAAAACTCGTAGCAAGTATGCCAATTCCTGGAAATTTACCGAGATCGAGTGGAAATCCTGATATCGCATTTATCCAACCTTCAGGTCGACCCAACGTGTTAACACACGGGCCATCAACGGTCTTCACAGACTCAGAGGTAACTCATACCCAAAAAGGCGATACAACTAACCCATTAGTTTCTGCAGGTACCACTAGCTCAGACATCCCGATGCGTACTCATCCTCTTCTACCACCATTGGCAACTGTACAACAACCACAACAACCACCAATAATCGGTGATTTCATTCCATCACCACCAGAGGATGAGTACCCGCCAACTCAACCTCCACCGACGACTATAGAAGATAGTCCAACTCCATACCATTCCCGCATAACAGAAGCTCCACCCGTTCAACCACCGCTAATACATTACGATTCTGAATCCACCAACATGAATGCAATTCCAACAATACACTACATAAATAAGCTAATCATGACAACAACGCAATTCATTCAGAAAAGACTACCTCACGCTACTACGGATTTTGTTCAGATTACATCAAATAGGACACTGACACATGCACATCACAATTACAACAACAACCATTCATTACCTATTGCGACAGACCCCTACAAGATATTCCACTCCAATATATGATCTCAGAAATATTAACAAGGATGTCCACTCAGATATAGCTTAAGAAATAACATCTCAAGCTCCGTTAAAAAAAACATCTCAAGTTGTTCCTGGACTTCTCAAAAGTGAATATCAACTATAAGAGATGCAACAAACTTGTAGGGGTGACGCACTTCGAAAGAGGCCCCATGATGATCATCTAGATAATCAGCATGAGGGGGAGAAAGTGAAGTGTCAACGCATCATGGGTGAATCATCTTCAAAACCAACAGGAAACACTAATGTTAAAGAAGAACAGATGCAAGGATCAGGAGATACTAAAGCACTTAAAGACGATATAGAAATTGGGTTAAAACTTATCAGTGAGGTGGTTGTTCAGATTCTGGAAAACAAAGAGGCTCAAACGGCTAATAGAGATGCAACACTTGTGGAAAGAACTGTCGAACAACAAGGTAATAAGGGGATAGGATAAAGTGTCAGATAGTCTCATCTAGAGAAATGGGTATTCGTCGGGCCTCCTATCAATATGAACATTGGTCCGAGTGAGTTCAGAAACTTTGACTTGGCGTATCTGAAAAAAAAGTGATACAAGTCTGATTCCATCCATCTTTAAGCTCTCACCAATCACCATCAAAGGGGCTTTCTTAGAAGAATCTGAGTTCAGTGATCGCTTCAAGAAAAACATCGTCTAAGAATACAAGTTTGAAGCACTTCATGGAATTACATAATGGCCAAAAGCTATGCAGAACATGTACAAGCTTAGAACACGATAACCTCAACCGAAAAGATTCGTGTATTCCAAGAACAGGATAATGAACATCCTCAACATCCAAACGGAGAAGAGATGGGGACATAATTATGTTTCCATATAGGTTAGAAGAGCTGATAACATGAGGTATCCAATCAAGGAAGCTAATTTTAAGATACATGAACTTGATGACATTGAATCTCTCTACCAAGAACAAACCGATGATAATGATTGAGAGTTAAAGACTTCCAAATATGGATCTAGAGCTATCAGTTTAAGCTGAACTTAACACAACCTTTACTTATTGTGCCCGAAATTAAAGTCATGAAACCTTACACGACATCAACAGAACCTATGTTTGGAGTCATCTACGACAACGACAAATCAAAGAAAGGGTTCATGGCACATGATGAAATAATGAAATTCTCAACAGGCATACTGGAATGGGTTAGGTCAAGAATTCGACAAAAGCTTATAGATAACAACTTCAACATAGTCAATCTAAAGTTAATAGAAGAAGAAGTTGCAGATCTCAGGAAGAATGGAATCTACAATACTTGAACGACTGAACACTCGAGATCAGATGAAAAGGATTGAAAGCTTAATCAATGCTAGACTCATCAGTACATGAAGAAGTGTACAAGGAGCTCCCGGCATAATAACCCCTTAGGGGGAGATTGTTGGATATACAAAAGTGGCGATTATTAGCCTACTTACCTGTTGTAATATTTGTAATAGATTCGAACGATGAATTAAGCTAATATGATTTAGTCTACGGGCTTGAAGCTCATTATGACCCATTCGGCCATTTCTTGTAACGTAAAATGCCTCTTTCATAAGTGGAAAAGATGTATGTGAGACTTGTATTCTAATAAACACACACCATTTCTCTTCTTCCTTTTTCTAGCTTTCTTTTTCTAAAACTCTTAAAAACGTGTATTTGATAATAATGTGACCTACACAAACTTTGTGATACGAATAAATTTGTGATAATTTGGTATATAACAAGAATTGGATGGTTGTCAATATTTGCACTAATGCTTTCTTCTGATTGTGCCATTTGTAAAATTTTGCATTATCTTCATAGTTCATATAATATGCGGAGTATTATTTTCTTACACATTTTTTTGTTACTCTCGTAATATATTGTTAGGGTATATGGCACCTGCACACACCTCTGTACAGACCTATGTACGGTATATAGCTCTTGCACATACCACTCGAACAAACAAAGAATACAAACAAGGCTTACGGAAAGTAAATGCGAAATATAATCGACACAAGATATAACGTGGTATCCACGACTAGGATAGTCGTGGCAGTCCACGGGATCAAACCAGAGAGATATTATTAAGCTCTGAGCTAAACTGCTCAGGCTCGTGCCAAACTGCACGACCCGTGCTAAACTGCACGCCCCGTGCTAAACTGCACGGGGTACAAACACACACACCCAGATCCTTAGATACAAGTTTACAATTACAATGAGGGGGTATTTATAAGTGTGAGACCTATCTTCAGTTTACATATTCTACCGATGTGGGATTGGGTTTGCACCCAACAATCCTCCCCTCAAACCCAGTACTACAATATGCCTCCCCTCCAACGATACATGACGCAACATGTTATAGAGTCGCTGGACACCTGTCCCACACTATGTGAACGGCGTGATATGCTCTACCTGAGCTATCGTTGAATCTGGATTAACTTGGGGTTGCGCCACCTGCGCCACACACATCGGGGCCTATATCAGTCTTCACAACTCAACAATCTCCCACTTGGAGGCTGATCACTTCACTGCTCTCCATCTCAAGTAATCTCTGTAAACTTCGAACCACCTTCCCTTTAACAATGCTACTGCTCTAACCTTTCTGTACCGCCGAACATACGAAACACGCTGCACCAACCAAACACAGGGCTAGGAGACTTTCGATACAAGGTATCCTGAACTAACATCATTAAACTGGGAATAACCTCTCTCTGGTAAGACACCAACCTCCATTCATCAGTAATCTCGGAGGCAAGTTGAGGCTGCTTAAAGCTTCAACTTCTCTTTCATCACCAACCTGGTGAACATCTCTGCAAGGCTCTTCGTTCTAAGAATCTTCAACAAAGATAAGGACCATTCACTTATCAATATCCGAACATGCTTTGCTCAACTGCAAACCTTTAGATTCTTCGCAAGATGAATCGAACTCTTAGTATATCTGTCACAGTATTAAACACTTTCTGCCTGAGCTCAGTCTAACTTCTTAAGAGAATTCTTCAACCATATCAACTCTCTGCTCGCTTATACGACTGCCATAAACTAGACTTATATAGTTAACATAGTGATATTCTTTTGTAGTCTAGACTCTCACTCGACTGTTGTTACACCAACTGTAAGCAAATAACCAAGAACCTGCTTCTCAGAGCATCTATCCTTCATCTCGAACACTAAGGGCAACTACCACTTAGGCTTGTTGAATTCTGCCATGTCAGAGCCTGCTACCAACACGTCATTAACATTTAACAGTTGTCTAATGCACGATGAACCATCTTCTTAGAGTAGCAACATTGGTTCATGGCACATTACTCGCACCTTATCCTTTTGCATAAAACTGTCAAATTTTAAGTACCGTAGCCTCGGTGCTTGAATCAGTCTGTATAGAATTTCCTTTAATTTGCACTCTAGGTTTTCTTCTTGCCCAGCTAGCTGAAAACCCTCACTTTTGTGCTGTGTAGATGTATCATTTAAGGCTTCCATATAAGAAGGCTCTTGCAGCTACAATACTCAAGACTAACCTGATTATAGTCATCTTCACAACTTGAGAGAAGATCTCATTGTAGTCTACCCCCCATTTCTGTTGGAAACCCTTAACTACCAATCTAGCCTTGTACCTTTTCCTGCCATCCTGCTCTTTTTGAACCCTGAACATCCACAAGCTTTGTGATGCCTTCTTTCCTGCTGGTAATCTGACTAAGGAACACGTCTGGTTCTATTCAAGTAAAACCATTTCTTCATTAATAGCCTTCTTCGACTGTATGGATTCTTAGCTACTCAAGGCTTCTGAATAAGACTTGTTTACCATTCTCTATCAGTAGCAAATAGTTTGCTGATGAAGAGTACCTTACTGGAGCCCTGAACTCTCTGGTGGATCTTCGTACCTGTGGAGTCTCGGAGCCTCCCTCCTTGCAGGATGCTCCATATTCAGAGTATTCTTCATATGATCTTCCACTATCCTCAAAGCTCCTATTGTTTTTGGACCCCTCACTCGTATCTGAGCTCCCACCTAGGCTCTGAGTGATTTCTGAACTCTACCCATACTCTGCAACTATGCTATCATTCTCTAAAAGGTTCTCTAGAATGTCTACTAACACCACTTGACTCTTCTGTATTGGCTTCATTAAGCTACTTGAATCTATCGCAGACCTGGCTCCATTAATCGAGTACACAAATGTAATATCTCTGCTTCAGATAACCCGGTGACTCTTCATATCCCGAAAGCTGTACCATATTTCATCTAAGCCACTGCATATGAGTGTACATTTCATGGCTTCTCCGCAAACATCTTTCACTTTAACAAATTAGTCATTACCAAATACCTTCAAGTGTGTGAGACTTGTATCCTTCCCTCTCCATTCCTCCTTTGGAATACGCAACCCTATCAGAATGTAGGGTATGCGGTAGATTAAGTATGCCGTACTAACTGAATCTGCCCATAACATCTTCGGGGCCTCTGCACAAAGCCCTGTGCTCTCTGCTCTGAATGTTCGGCTCAATCTTTCAGCAACACCAAACTGTAGAGGTGTTTCCGGGACCATTTTTAGCATCACAATCCCGTTCTCGAAACAAAACTTAATCGGTTAGCTACTATACTCTCCACCATTATCAAACTTCAAACACTTCACCTGAAGGTTTGCATCATACCTACCGTAACTCCTGCTGCAATCTTCGATAACAATATCATAGTAGCAGGATCCTCAGATTGATGCAATAAATGTAGGGCCACAGCCTTCTATATGAAATTGCTCTAACCTCTGCAATTTCCTTGTCTTCACTGACATTATGAAGGAAAGATTCTTCTGCTTCCCCAAACCACCTAGCTTACAAAATTAGATATCTACCTTTCGTACATCTGGAACGTTGCCTTTGGAAGCTAACATGCTCATACCATATCACCAAGTCTCTGGTGTTACACAGCTGCACTGCCACTATCATTAATAATTACGCCAATCCCCTCTAGGTTTACCTCAACCATATACAGGCTTCCACTTTTTTTCCATGAGCTACTACCAAACTACATTTAGTAACCTTCCATTGCTGGTCTCCGAAGCCTACGTGGTAACCTTCCTCATCAAGCTGCCCAACTGAGATTAACCTTCTCTTTAGGCCTGGAATGTAGCTAACATCCTTCAGAGTCCAACTTGTACCAAAAGAAGTTTTGAGGACAACATCCCCAATGCTTGCAATGTCTAGAGTCTTGTCATCTGCTAAACGAACCTTACCGGAGCGTAGCCTGATCCTATCTAACTCTTCTTTGCAGTAGGTAGCATAGAATGATGCACCAGAATCCATAATACGATCCTCAACCGTATTCTTAACGCAACATACCAATGCGTCATCAGAATCTCTAGCTGCCATGTTAACCACCTTATCCCTAGAGGCTACAAGCTTCGAACATTGATTCTGAAAGTGGCCCTTCTGGTTGCAATTCCAACACGTGATATTCTGCCTATACTTTATCTCTCTTATATCTTCTATGATTTCGACTTGTTTCTGTTCTGCTTCCTGCCCTCTGTTGTACCCTCTACCCCTATATTTGTCCTCTGCACTTAACAAATAATTCATACATTCTCTGGATGTCTTTCGACGGATATCTTCAATAAAGAATCAAATCTCGAATCCTTTTGAACTTTAGCTTAGTAGTTCTACACGAACCACTAACTGCTGTAACAGTGCTTGACCAACTCTAGGGCTACGAAGATAATAATAACAAAGCCTTCATACCTGTAGGTTTGGCTTTTGCCAAAGGCTCCTAAAGCTTCTTCTAATATAGAGAGTCTTCGATCTACATCTTACAGAAACTAAAATCATAACCATCATATTGTCGATCTTTAGCTTACCGTCTTCTACCTTTGTTTATCGTAACTTGGCTCTTGATACCACTTTGTTAGGGTATATGGCACCTGCACACACCTCTGTATAGACCTTTGTACGGTATATAGCTCCTGCATATTACCACTCGAACAAACAAAGAATACAAATAAGGCTTACGAAAAGTAAATGCGGAATATAATCGACACAAGATATAACGTGGTATCCACGACTAAGATAGTCATGGCAGTCCATGGGATCAAACCAGAGAGATATTATTAAGCTTTGAGCTAAACTGCTCAGGCTCGTGCCAAACTGCTCAGGCTCGTGCTAAACCACACGATCGTGTCAAACTGCACGCCCCCGTGTTAAACTGCACGCCTCCTGCTAAACTGTACACCCCGTGTTAAACTGCAAGGGGTACAAACACACACACTTAAATCCTTAGATACAAGTTTACAATTACAATGAGGGGGTATTTATAAGTGTGAGACCTATCTTTAGTTTACATATTCTACCGATGTGGGATTGGGTTTGCACCCAACAATCCTCCCCTCAAACCCAGTACTACAATAAACCTCTCCTCCAACGATACAGGACGCAACCTATTCTAGAGTCGTTGGACCACATGTCCCACTCTATGTGAACGGCGTGATTTGTTCTACCTGAGCTATTGTTGAATCTGGATTAACTTGGGGTTACGCCACCTGCGCCACACACATCGGGGCCTATATCAGTTTTTGTTGAAATTAGTAGACATTAAGACCATATTAACTATTAATAAATACGAGTACGCAGTGGAATATAAACACGTATTGTCTTCATATAGTCATATAAATTAACATAATAAGAAAGTAAAAGAAAACATGTACCTTTTAGCAATTCTTCAATCAAGAAACAATAAAGATCAAAGTATGATCTCTCTACGGATTGTACACAATACGTTCTTAGCAATAGAGTATGCTAGTACTAATAGTATTAAACAATCATCTTTGGAAAACCTTGAATCAAATCAACACAAGAAACTATGTTTCTTGTTTCCTTGCCGTCGAACAAAGGAAAACCGAAACACCCCTATATATGGGTTCGGTCAATCAAGCACAAAGAGAAAGAAAGAGAGATTTAGGGTTAGCTAACTAATGAATCCCTAACCTCTATTTATAGCATTTCCCAATACTTGGTTAACAAGCAAAAACCCACCTCCTTTGGGTTGGGTTATTCGGCCGACTAGAGCAAAGGGAAGGGGCATAGCCCATTTTCCTTTTTCCCGATTTTCCTTTAAAGTCCTTATTGTTTAACATTTAATTAATTATATCTCAATATATTTAATTAACTATTACCAACGAATTACGTGTGCATCTCCATAGGCTCAAACCGAGACCGGACATATATTATTTATATGTACATTCCTTCAGCTCCCACTTGGACATGTAGAATAATATAATATAATAACATTGGTTAGCGTCTAGCAACACGCCAATGCTCCGGGAAACCTTTGAGTGTAGTTTTCCAAAATACATTTAAATGATTAATCATTTACAATCCCTTTGTTTCACAAATGCTATGTCAAAATAGATATGGATCGTAGTCATCCTATTTTAACGATTCTGTTTCTCGTGTTACATAATTAAATCAAGATTACCAATCTAATCGGGACAAATCCAGATTACCATTGGGTCTGGCCAGACACACATCTGATTAATTAATCGTGGGGCCCAGTAGCATTATTATTTCAATCCAGTTGAATGAACAAATTCTATCTTGACTACAAGTATCTTATCATATATTTCATAATACTCATGAATATAGTCTTTATGGCTACCTTGTTACGGGTAGTGTTAGAAGTATATCAAAAAATACCATCCACATACATAAAACTAACTTGTATCTTAAGTATAAGGATTTAGTAACGTAAATCATTTACAAGTTTCACTTGATGACAATCCATAAAGTGAGTGACTTGCATTGGAGAAGTCCGACA
Source organism: Tanacetum coccineum (assembly GCA_026074375.1). Lineage (NCBI taxonomy): Eukaryota > Viridiplantae > Streptophyta > Magnoliopsida > Asterales > Asteraceae > Tanacetum > Tanacetum coccineum. The sequence goes on from BQNB010003562.1 coordinate 88,457, forward strand.
TGCAAATCTATTGGATATTGTGTGAGATGGAGAACCGTTCGATAAATATTCTACGAATATAACCAAACACTCAAATATGTCTTAATTCAATTATATTCACATATAATTGATCGACATAGACTAGTTAGAATAACATTTATTCACGGATTAAACATGCAAAAATAGGACCAATGATTATATTGAAAACGAATTATATCAAATACTTTAATTCATAAAATAACATTGTTTAACAATATCCTTTATCCAAATACTAAAATACAGATTACCTGAAACTACTAGCAGGACGAAGACCCATGCTTCTAGCATGTCGAGTAAGCTTAGGACCGGCTAAGGCCTTTGTAAACGGATCAGCTAGATTGTCATCTGTATGAACTTTGACAATATCAATTTTGCCAGTTTCAATGCACTCACGAACATAATGATATTTTCTTTTAAAGTGTCTGGCGCCTTTCTGAATTCCTGATTCTTTAGCCATAATAATTGCAGCAGAATTGTCACAATTCATCTTTATCGGATAGTTATTTAAAGGAACTACGCCAAGTTCATCAATAAACTTCCTTATCCAAACAGCTTCAGAAGCAGCTATATATTCAGCTTCTGTGGCATGCTATGCAGTAGCACTTTGTTTGGAGCTTTTCCATACCACTGCGCCTCCATTTAAAACGAAGACATACCTAGTTTGAGATTTCGTATCATCTCTATCGGTTTCGAATCCAGCATCGCAATAACAGTTAACTCGTAGCTCTACTTCAGGATTACCACCATAAACCAAAAACGTGTCTTTAGTATTTCTTAAATACTTAAGAATATTTTTCACAACAGTCCAGTGAGCTTCACCAGAATTCTGTTGAAAATGGCTTGTGATGTTTTGCGCGAACGCCACATCTGGTCTTGTGCACCTCACAGCTTGAGACTTTCTAAATGGTATGTCAATTTGTGTTAGATTTATATACCGCATATGTTTATAGCAATAAACATATTATTTCAAGGTTGTACATTCAATTTCTTAAATCTTTTAGGTGAAGGAAACCTGAACATAATACTCCCACTAGCTTTTAGAAATACTCAGGAGTTATCTTAGTTATAATTAAATTCAAATCAAGTAAATGATTTAATAATAAACCTAAGATTATCCTCCTAGATGTTTACAATAATCCATACTTGGATTCTTGCTATTTGTACACTTCATAAAGATTTTATAAATTCATAAAACTCCCTTTGATTAACTAAACCGTCCTCCAATATAATCATTCAAGGAAGAGTTTAAATTCTATTGCCATATTTCATCTATATGAACTCTAGTATGACAATCAACCATCTTTATATACTTAATGTGCATATAAAGAATATTTAATCACAATTAATTGCTTGAGTATGATTAAAATCCTATCTTAATACATGCATTAAATATGTATACAACTTTGTCCATATGAGTTTGATATCTAGAACATTACCACTTGGGTTTTTCTTCTCTTTAAGGAAACTCATTATAACTTCACAGTCTAAACGTGTAAGTTAAAGATCAATCAAATTTCAAAATTGATTATCTTGTGGACAACATCTTAACATTCATAGCTTGAGTCTTTGTCAAATTCAAAATTCAACAATGCAAATTAATGGTTACACCATGATACCGAATTCAAAATTCAATAATACATCTTTAACAGGTTCACCATGATCTCGTGACTCATATTCCTCAATGTTTGTATAACATTTATCAATCAAGTATTTGAGGTATCCTTGCGGATCTATGAACAAGTATTATATCATTATGAGGTTTAACATTTAAAGCCTCGATATGATATTCACTAGTGTGTTTAAGAAGGTTATGTATTTTGTATTTTTATCCTTTTAAGATCTAAAAATGCTCCCACTTGCTTTTTGTAATTTTAGACACTTCTATAATTACTTAGCATGTAGAGGGACATTACAAGATACATTGACAGTTCCTGAGTTTAGTTTGTTAATATCATTCTTCATAAGACTTTTAACAAATTTAGAACTTCAATTTCTTAAGACTTAATGTGAGTCATCACATTCCATAATGATGGTGTCTTATTAACCTTCTAGGTTGGAGTTTTATTGAGTATATTCAAGACATACTCAATTTTCAAACCTTGACAGATTTTGGAGGTAAAATATTTAAGTTATCTATATCAAATAATTCTAAAGAATTTGATTCAAAACTCTAGACATACCATGAAAATGTGGTATTCTATGAGTAATTTTATTGTGAGACATTATCACAATCTTTTAAATAACTTAATATTCTTTAGGTTACATACTAATCAATTGTGTCATACCAAATTGAATATATAGTATTTAAAAAAACCTATTTGCATGCAATAATGTATATGGCTTTAACTAGTTCAACAACTCTATCCATGTTAACTATACATTATTTTGCCTTTGAACAATTCAAGAACTTTTGTTCATGTTATAGCCAGAAGATATAGCTTACTTTATGTTATAAGTCTTTTAACAATTAACGGACTTAGTGTTTATTAATTTACAATAAACATAAACATATTTAACTAAAGTAATTCTGAACACCAACTCTTGGCTTCAGTAGTAATTTCAAGTTAAACAAGATTACTTCATTATTTGGGACATTCCAAGAGCACATAAACCTTTTACTCGAAGTAGTCTTTAAATCGAGATTACTTTATTATTTTGGACATTCCAAAAACATATAAACATTTTACTTGAAGTAGTCTTTATTTCATATCTTGACATATGTTTCTTACCTTACGGTTAAGAGAACCTTTAATCATATTACCTTTAATCATGTTGTACCTTGCACACAATAAAGATTTCTCCCACTTGTGCATGGCACAACATCATACATGTAGTTAAACAACACGACATTCGTTTGTTTATATGGACAATATGATAGTGTCACAGATATTAGCGTTACAAGTAGTGATAGAGCCACTTTGTTTAATAAGAAATAGTGCACGACTATCCTTAAAACCATGAGTGTCTATAGTTAGAAAATTATGCATTATCCCAAGACATTCAAGAAATAATTTGGGCTACTACCAAGATAATAAACCTTGTAGCTCCTACTAAATTTGACAACATTACATTAATGTCCTGTTCAGAAATAAATATTGATGCTCCCACTGAATTTGACAACATTGCAAGTGTTCCATAACCAGTGAAAACAAATAGTGATCTATTTATTTTCCAACTTTCTTTGAAATCTTGATTAGTAACAATTACTTGGATTTCAAAAGTTCTACTATGTAGATGAGGGACTATCCATCAGTGCTATTTATTAACTTGAAAATTGGGCATGCAATTTCCTCCTTAATTTTGATTAAGACAAACAACTATATACATTATACTGGTTTGCCTTTACCACTTTTGCGGTAGCATTGGTATTTCCTAATCAAGAACTCATAAAGCATCTTACATTAAGATGTTATCATTTGATAGCTTTAAGAACATATTCTATAGTTATCCGAATGTCTTATATGTTTCAAAGTACTCACCACCGAATAAGGGTGATGAAATATATATGAAAATATAAGTCATGCAATCTACTTAACATTTAAGTATTCTATGAGTTTGATTACATTAGGACAATTCCTACGTTCCTATTATAACTTTCCGGAGCAAGAAAAATATTAGGAATGAGTCTCCATGTTCCTTACAAGGAAAGGAGTCTCGGTTTGACTTCTTTGAAAAAGAAACAAACCATTGTTTACGGTTTTATCGTTGCATTAATACTATTAATAGAATCGCAAAATTCAATTTTAGTATTTTCGATAATACTTTCTTTAAAGAAAATTAAATACCCATGCTTATAAAATAAACAATTAATTTTCGATAAAGCTAGGATCCACCTTGACATAACCACCACCGCATCAGTTGATCTGCTAGTGATGATGGTAATTCAAGGGGTAATTAACGTTTAATAATTGCATCCAATGCAACTCCTACATTATGGGATTCTACTTTATGTACATCACATGTGAACATTCAAACGTGAAAAAGTGAGCATGTTTATCCCATCATATGCCACGAGTTAAGGTCTCACCTATCTTAACTTGATTAAGTCGGTCCAACAAAACTATGATTGTATAGCACTTAACGTCTCACTAATAAGTGTATTATATCACCTTGGGTTACAAAACCATGAATAAGTCTCACTAATCATGGAAGAGTAAGTGCAAGTGTTTTTCTAGTTGGATGGCAAAAAGACTTAGGTTTTAAAGGGTATAAATTTTGACGTGTCAAAACCATGTACAAAGAGCATGCAACATCTTTGTATCATGAATTTTATAAAAACTTTAATATAAAAACACATTATGAACTATAAATTGCTATTCTAATCATGGAAAATTTTATATCGGATGTAAGCCGAATCTACTTTTAACTTTTTGCATTATATAGTCCATAATAAATCTTATTTCGATAATCATTAGTCATGTTTATATCTGTTTTTCGAAAAACCCTTTGCTTTGATGTACAATACATAACAATTTATCAAAAGCAAACAAATAAACATAAACAACTAAAACATATATCCGATTAACGCATTAATCATCAACATGCAATAACCAATTGATTGATAACTAAAATCTATGTGATTTAAATTAAAGTAATATAGCATAAAACTGTCAAAACAATTTAAATTTCACTTCAGGTCACGTCAGAGTGTAGCTAGAGTCTTCTCGAGCCTTAGCTCAAAACTACAAAGTTGTAGATCTACGAGTCGTGGACCACCCACAAAAATTTCAAATTTTTTTGATATCGGATGAATTTATTATGAATTTTTTACTAACAGGTGTCATAACACTTACGAAAAACGTAAAATTCAACTTAATCACATTCAAGATCCGATTTTTTATCATCAATTATGCTTGTTTAACACTTAACATTATTTATACATTCATATATATTATATCACATGTCATCATCCATGGTAAAAACTTGAGATTCACCATGATCTCATCATCTTAACGTTTAATAAAGCGAGAAGATTCATATTAACAATTAATACATACCGATTATTAACAATTAAACTACGATATCCATCAAATAAAAAATTGCATACATCTTAGGGTTTTGTCTAATTAAATTTATTAACCCTAATTAGGGTTTATGAACACAAGATCATCATAAAAAATTAAGACAACATCAAAACCTAGCAATTTTTAACGTTCTTGATAACAATTATGTAATTTATAGATCTATATGACCGGCTCTTGACGCCACTGTTGGAATTAGTAGACATAAAGACCATATTAACTATTAATAAATACGAGTACGCAGCGGAATATAAACACGTATGATCTTCATTTTTAGTATATAAATTTAAACATAACAAGAAAGTAAAGAAAACGTGTACCTTTTTAGCAATTCTTCAATAGAGAAACAATAGGATCAAGTTATGTTCTCTCTACGGTATTTGTACACAATAACGTTTTCTTAGCAATAGAGGCTATGCTAATTAATTGTACTTTAGTATTAACAAAGCCTTTGAAAAACCTTGAATCAATTCAACAAAGAAATATGTTTTCTTGTTTCCTTGCCGTCGAACAAAGCAAAACCGAAACACCCCTATATATGGGTTTCGGTCGATCAAGCACAAAGAGAAAGAAAGAGAGATTTAGAATTTTTTTAACTAATGAATCCCTAATCTCTATTTATAGCCTTTCTCCATACTTGGTTAACAAGCAAAAACCCACCTCCTTTGGGTTGGGTTATTCGGCCGACTAGAGCAAAGGGAAGGGGCATAGCCCACTTTCCTTTTTCCCGATTTTCCTTTAAAGTCCTTATTGTTTAACATTTAATTAATTATATCTCAATATATTTAATTAACTATTACCAACGAATTACGTGTGCATCTCCATAGGCTCAAACCGAGACCGGACATATATTATTTATATGTACATTCCTTCAAATGTGTCAATATAATTATCGCATACAACCAGAGACGAAGTTCCCCAAAGTTTCATGAGAGCCTATTGATTTTACAACGAGAAGATATGCCATCGCGTGTTGCGGCAAAAGCTAGTTGGACACTTGGATATGATATATGCGGTTTATAGATGAGAAAGTTTAGTGTATATATCTTTTTTATACAATGGTTACCTTATTTTATAATTTTTTTGGTTTTTGACTGTGAGCTTTATGTGCATGTATTGAGTCGATTGGTTTATATTGTTTGTAAAATAATTGTTTGTGTTAATTCATCAAAAAGTATATTGGTGTACAGGGTAGCTATCGTAAAATTTTTCTATTAAAATTATATTTTTAAAAGCTTTAGGATAGTTTTTAAAGTTACTGTAAAGGTGTGTTTTGAAAGTTCTTTTTAAAAAAAAAACATATATTTCACTTCAACATTCTAAATAAAATCGTACGTAAGTCAGAAGCGTTGCAATGTTGGGCTCATTTTATTTGCAGTTTCAAGATCTTTTCAACGGTTTATTTTTTATGAAGAAATCCCTAGATATTTGTTAGATATTTGATAAATAAAGTTTATTATTAAACAATTGCAAATAGCCAAAAGTACAGGGTGATTTTTATAACTTATTGCGTAGTTGGAGGTTGTAACATTTTTTTCCTTTGCTTTTGGCCTGCATATACTACACTACAACGGTTAGGTACTCTGCATAAGAGGTTTATAAAACTTCACTCTTGCAAACCGCCACATTAGAAAGTTATAAATTAATGAAAAAGTAATTATCATAAATAACAAAAAGTCTTAATAGGTAAAGTTATTGTAGATAGTTACTCAAATAGTGGTTGTTCGGTCCATATAATATGATACATTAAATACACATCACAACCATTAAATTCACACAATATCTAACTCCCAACTGACTAACTTTATATTTTGCATTTAATGCATTAAATTATGTTAATAAACCGTACTAAAAAATCTTAAATTGTTTTAATATGAAGTGGTGTGAAACATATAAAATATATTTGAGTTTATATTAGCATATTACATTATGGCAATTTATTGTATGAGATTATTTTAATGAAATCTTTTGTATGAAGATTATGTTGTTTTTTAAATAATTTTCACGGTCAATATCACATGTGGCATATCACACACCATATTATAGAGTATATCAACAAAGTGTATCCCATTGATATATTGGATGTGTGTTTTTATGAATCCATTTTAACCTACCTTTTACCATGTCTAGTAGTTGTACAAGGCAACCTATATAAGTTTTTGTTCCATATTTTTTGTCTAATAATTATTTTTCACTTGTCAAAATTTTCATTTTATGTTTTGTAGTTTTATAACTAAAACAAAATTAACAAAAATAAAAATATAAATAATTTTAATAAATAAATAAAATAAAGGGATATTGGAATCCATTTTGAAATGATATATATCTCCACACCCATATTGCATTTTTTTTTTTTGAACGGCAATTATAAATTTTATTAAAAAATGCTAGTAAGAAGCTAGCAAGAAAAAGTCACACGCAAATCGATCCAACAGACAAAAGAAAAAAGAAACAGAATAAGTTCTAACGATACAAAACAAACACGCAAAAAAATCGACGGCTACTGAAATCAAAAAGGAGATCCCAACGCGACGCCTAAAAAAAAGACCTCCCATGGACGAAGCCGAACACCCGTTGAAACGTACCACAAATGCAAAGAGATCTAACCGGCATTCTTTGTTCGTCTCTTTAATGCATTGTGTAGGAGAATAGTTTCTTTTACATTGCCATAATAACTCCAAATCTGTAAATCGCTTGGAAAATAATCTTTCCACATATGTAATTGCGCGAGAGAGAACGACCCTTGAATATTCCCTTTGGGATCTCTATAGCTCCAGCGTTTTTCAGAATCTAGCTCGTCAGTAATTAGAGGACCAACATAATCAAGCCACGTAAGGAACAAGACTCTTACAATGTTATAGATCATTACCCGGGGCGTAGATGGAGACACAATGCTAGAATCATTTGCAACTTCTGGGATATTAACTACAAAGAGACGTTAGTCATGGGTTAGACATCGGCATTATCTTCAATAGGTATCAATAACCAACAAACACCAAAAAATGATCCTCAAGGAATCTCGACCTTCCACATTATTAGACATATATTATTTACCACCCCACATTTCACAGTAACATTGATAGTAACAATCTTCAATATCTTTTTCAACATCATCGTCCAATTTCTTTCCCATAACAATCCTTGCCACACCCTCATCCATCCGATTTCACCAATGACTCGCCTTCTTCAAAAGAGTCCCACCATTTTACCAGAGCGTTCATTTCGTAACCCATTTGCTTCCTTCATATCATTGATCTCCCTCTTCTTCTTGTGACTTCGTTATACTATGTATATCCTGATCATTTCCCGACGCCTCTGATTCATAATCATGTTGTGAGATGTTGTCTAGTGAAGCAAAATCAGGTACCCAATTTGCAAACTCACGAACTCTAACCTGGTATCTGACTCCCTTGATAGAAACCAGACACGAATCCATGATGTGAGTTTTTATTTTTGTTTTGATACATACCCTTCCATTTGCAATATTTTCATCAGCGTCTTCATCTACAAAAACCGTTTCTCCCCAATTGCCTGCTATCTTTTTAAATGCATTAGTAGTCCATGCATTGAGTGGCAGTCCATCTATTTCGATCCAGATCATTCGCTCATCTCCTTAGTCTAAAATCCATAATCTTTGTATTTTTAATCTTGAAATCAATTTGCAGCTTATAGCTTATTACTATAAGCTAAAATAAGTAAGTTTTACAAGCTTGTAGGTTATGCAAAAAGCTTATGAGCTTAAAAATCCAAAATGGGCACGTTTAGTTTAGAAACAATAACCCGATGGGTTAGGGCTTTTAGGATTAGTTTTAATGATTATAAAAGTGATAAGTGAGCTTGTAGAAATAGCTTATTACAACAGTGTAAAGCTTATGGCTTATTCAAAACAATTTATGGACTTTTAAGGTCCATTAAGGGTGCGTTTGATTTGGAATTTATATGACAAAAGCTTATATCTTTTAGGGCTTGATTTCAAGCTTATGAAAATGATTAAATGGCTTATTTAAATAGCTTATAAGATTAGCTTATAGCTTATAGCTTATAGGAGAACAAAAATAACTCTTTAAAGCTTATAAAATGGCACGTTTGGTTTAGGAAAACCACACGAATAACTCTTAGGGTTCAAGGCTTAAACATATAGCTCAATCTAAGCTTACACATGATCTAAAACACATTAGGATCTTATTGAACAAGTTATAGGACTTACTAGGGCTTATTAGGGTTTGAATGACTTAGAATAGGTCGTGTAACCTTGCAGATGAATCAAGGATCCTTTGATCTTATACCTTGGCTTCTCTAGTGGCTTAAACTTCTTCTCTTTCTCTTCTTTGGCTTGAAAAGGTGAAGAGCAAGTGAGTGTGTTTGATAAAATTGTGTGTTTGTGAAAGTGTATGTGTTTCGTGTATATATATAGTCCAAGGAAGGAGCGGTGACCAAGTTGTAAAGGAGTGTTGTCCAAGGTGAGCTAGGGTGACTAATAAGAGCTAGTATGTAGCTTTGAAAGGTGTTAGAAGTGTGTGAGGGGGTTCGGCTATCTAAGGAGGTAACAAGGGTTTGCTTGGGGCTTAAGGGTGTGACAAGGTGCTTGTGTGCTAGCTAGGTGGTGACAAAGAGATGATGATAAGGTGCTAGACAAGGTGGTGGATCATGGTGGTGAGTGCTAGCTAGGTTTGAACTAGTTTAAGCTAGTTTAGGGGTTGTCGGGTTCAATTAGGGTTTCGGGTTAGGGTTTAAGGTTTTAGACGAGCTAGGGTTGAGATTGGAGGGAAATATTAGTTCAAATGTGGTGCATTGGAGTGTTGTAAGTTGTGTTTAAAAGTTGTACAAAATTTATAAAGAAAATGGAGAGAAAATGCATATTTTGAATGTTATGCATTATCAGGTTGTACATTGAGTTTAAACGAGTTGTACATTGGTTTTGGAGGGAAAAGATATTCAAATGTTTTGCATTGTACACTTGTACACATGCCTTGAAAGCTTGTACATTTATTTTGTATGTAAACATTACATGTCACACCCCCAAAATATCAGAGTATAATGGCAGCCGAGGGCGTGTGACTTCATGATTATCATACTTCTAAGCAATACAGAACGACCTCTACATGAGACGTTTTAAGAAAATTGATCACTTGAATTAAGGAATAATAAATTGTTTAAACATTCAGCGGAAGCATAAAAATAGACGATACAACATCGTTTTTAAATAGTACAAGTAATCTTCAAATAACGGAAAATGACTGCAATGCATGAGACTTCATATAACATATTCGTTCTTAACACCTGAGAAAAACATTGCTAAAGTGTCAACATAAAGTTGGTGAGTTCATAGGTTTGTTTAAGTAGAAAAGTGTAGTGTTTGTGAATCGCAAGATTTCATCTACATATGACAATATAACAGATACAAAGTCATATAAATTGCATTACTATTGTCTAAGCTCATGACACCGAAGCGTTAACATATACCAACAATAAATGAATGCCCTTGCAGGTGTCTAACCCGGGACACCCGTAGTCTGACTCAAATGAAACTGTGTTTGCTTGAATAATGTCAGTCTAAGACAAACAGGGATGTCACTCCCGATATATCTATCCATAACATTCGCCCTCACAAAGATTGACGGTTCATGATAAATCGGGCAAATATAGCAACTTGGGTTAAATCGGGACTTAGACCAATCAGTAATGAGTAATTGTACTTGTATTAATACGTTTGAAATAAGCAATGTTCTCACCCCAAAAGATGATTTAAAACAGTAGAGTAGGGGCTATGAAAACTCACCTTGTTGGTTAATCGTCTGAAACAGATAGTGGCTCAATGCACGTCAAAGTAACTAAGTCAAACACCTAAATAATTATGACAAGGTCTGAGTTTACGTTCTAAAAGTACTTAATGAAATGGTTCATGCAAATGGGTCAAAAGGGTTTTGTCGTTTATGAGTTAACGTTTTAAGTTTTCAAGGTGTTAGTTAAATCGTGGCTCTAGTGACGACTTTACAATTATACGAATCTATACAGGATCTGTTAATATTATTATGTGTCTCACTTATATTTACAAGTCCATGGGGTTTATGTCTAATAATTTTAAAAACATCATTTGCAAGTTACTAAGTATATATATTTCTCATCGCGTTTATTTATTTACATCGAAGTCGTTAATTAATTTGTTGTAATTATCAGATTTATACATGACGGTTCGTTCAACTCGTTTAAGTTTCTTATCAGAAAAATATATTTTTGATCACCCGACTTTCCCAATAATAATATATATAACTTTTATATTTTATATTCTCTTATTATTATAGCTTTCCATGTTTAAAACCCGAACAAGCTTTAAAATATTTTTAACGTTAAATAAGTTTTATAAACCGCGTTAAATTTGTTTATACGTTTAAAACTTGGTTTCGTTGTCACTACTTTTAAATTATCGAAAGACATTATTTGGATTTCTTACTTATCGAAATAAATATTGGTTCGTTAAAGAGTTTACTCATTTCATTTGAGTCTTGACACGGAACGACCCAAAGACCCGAAATATACACATTTTTATACTTCTTCACGTCAAAAGTTTTATGATTCAAATCCCATGCAAGTTGCTAAGTTATCACACATATATATCTATATATAATATAAACCACTTGTACCATTCTTTATAAATTAAACACCACATGGCCATTTTCTTTTCCTCTTTCTGATTTTCATCGCAGCAAATCAGTGGTTTGACAGCTACTTATTGTGGTGTCACCTGCTCTCACTTACGTACTATTAAATATATATATCTAGTGTTCTTCTTCTCTATTACATTGTATATGTATGCATGTATAGTTATTCTTCCTTTTATCCGCATGGTTCTATTCTTCTTCTTCCATTTTTCTGCTTTACATCGCAGCACCAACAGTGGGTTCAGGGCCACTGTCGTGGCGTCCTTACTTGCACCCAACGCACCTTTTATAATTCTAGCTATGACCTCTTGTTAACCCGCATAGTTCTACTTCTAAAATGTCGGTCACGAGGTAAGCAAAGGTCGAAACTAAGGGCGAGGTGGTGTTGTTTCGCAACCTATTTGGCAAAAAAAATAATAGCAGCTGCTGCGAACTCGTGAGTTTCAACCATGGCAGCAGCCTGTTGTGTTTCGCTTGGGTACGAGTATTGTTGGTCTTAGGGTGCCATGTATCTACAAGGTTTGAACACAACCAACGAGCATATCTTTGCTCGGTTTGTTTCACACCCGTGACGCACCACAGTGAGCAATGGCTCGCCATGGTTCGCCTTGGGTTACTTGGTAACGTTCGCGGTACAAGTCAAGGTCACAATATAAGTAATTCTACAACATTTTATGTGAAATTCTAGTGCATGCTATACCCTGGTGAACCAACGTAGCACGTCATATACGTTTAAGGTTTTATAAGGTTTTCTTGTTGTTCGCTTTTCATCCATAGCAGGCTTACGTTTGTTTTTAGTTATGTTACATTGTTTCACATCAGTTACTTATATGCATATTGTTATTTCATGCGTGCCACAACCAAAATATTCGTATGTGAACGTACATCTTTGACACGCCTTGGTTATAGGTCGTGTGCAAACCATGCGAGGCTGAGGCTTTCGTTAAGCTACATGATGAATGACATTATTAAACTAAAAGAACGACTTACCGAGGTCCAAGTGTGTCGAATGATGGTGAGAAAGAAAGGTGGTGGTAAGGCTTGGTTGTTACTTCTTCTAGAGCTGACGCTCACTTAGCTCTTGCACTCAACGAGACTGGATCTTGAACCGTATAGTTTACTTATTGATTTCAGAATTTTAGTTGTGATTCATTTGTTCATGCACGGCTCCTCTTTTATACTCGAAGTTTTTGATTGATTACTGAAATGTTACATGTGAAGGGCCCTATACACATTGTTGCACCAGGGTGATGATTCTAATACTATTAGACATCATTTTCTTTTCATAATACTGTTAAGACATCTCTACTATTAAGGCATCTCTACTATTCCCTATTTCTAACTTTTGAATTTGTATCCGGTTGATAATACGTAGCATGTGAATGAATCCTTCAAAGTGATAAAGTAGTAGGGCAGTGTGTGTAAGACTTGTAATGATAGTGTCTTATTATTATTGTATATATTGGTTTATATAGGTATTTACATGTATATATATCTGATGTTGGATTTTTATAGGTATATGTGTATAATTTATTTATCTTTGTTGAGTTAAATTAAAGTTGTCATGGTCATTATTTTGAATGTAGGTGATTTTATAAAGTGATGCAAGTAATGGTCTCGGTATTGGTTCATTTTTATTTTATTTATTGGAGTATGAACGGGTTCACAAAATGATATAGTCGTGCGACTTTGCTTTGCGCGGCATAAAAATAAAATATGATTTTTATTGTTACGCGATCTCTAAAGTACCCCTTTTTGATCCGTAAACAAAATGACGGTTTACACGCGTTATTATATCTCTTGAATAGTGCAAAAAAAATGTTGTACGTCGATCGAAGAATAACTTTTATTGGAAAAATAACGGTACACTTGAAATGACTTGCGATACATACTTTGCATAAAGGAACAAAAAGTTCTTTATCTATTTTTTTTTCGAGGTGCTACAGATAAGGAGGAGTCCATATGTTCTGGTCATTTCAAAAAAGTCGAATTACCACGTACAGGAGGTTCAATGTTACAACTCATGGAAGATTTGGTGAAGGTAGGACAAACTATGGGGTATAATATGGAGGGTTGTTCGAAAAATATTGAAGCGATTATTGGTTCTCAAGGAGCATATGAGTGTTGGAATTAGTGTCCAAGTTCATAACTAACTGGTAAGACTATCATCAAAAGGAGAGTCCTTTTTGGGTCGCCCTCAGTGAACCGTAAAAGAGAAAAGGTTTCGAAGAATAGGTTACGGCGTAACCACTTTTGGTGTTACGCCGTAACAAGGCGCGGGATATTTTTGGGGGATGTCCCACATCGCCCCAAGGAGACAACCCAACCCCCTCCTTTTGGATATAAATAGAGATAGGGGCTTTTGAACGGTGCCTAGCTTTTATGCTCGATGTGATAACGATTTCATTGTACGAAAATTCTACTAGGGGTAAATGTCTATCCCAACCATTTCCGAAGTCAATCACGCAAGCTCTTAGCATGTCCTCTAATGTTTGAATGGTTCTCTCACTCTGACCATCGGTCTGAGGGTGATAGGCAGAGTACTAAGGTTCAATGCGTACCTTAATGCTTTAGGCAAGTATTGCCCCACGCTCAAAGTGAAATGGCTATCCGGATGGAGATGATTGACACCGGTATGTTATGCCATGTCTTGCTACTATCTCCCTCATGTACAGCCTCGTTAATTTTTCTATTGAATCCGTCTCCTTCATTGGCAAAAAGTGCGCAGACTTAGTAAGACGATCAACAATGACCCAAATCGAATCGTATCCTGCTGTCGTTTTGGGTAGTTTGGTAATGAAATCCATTGTTATCTTCTCTCACTTCCATTCTGATATATCGGGTTGGACCAATAAACCAGAGGGTCTCTGATGTTCAGCCTTGATTTGGCACGGTCAGGCTTTGCTGAATATGTGGCGATGTGCAGCCTTCTGTTCTGGCCACCAATATTACATCTTCAGGTCTGGTAATTTGTCGGATCCTGGATGAACATAATTACTTTGACAAGACATCACAAACTTCCTAGTTCTATAGCGGAGTAAGTCGGATTTTCAAAAGGTGATTTTGTAAGTTAAGAGTACCCTTTAAAATAGTCGTTGTGGTTTCGACTTCCCGTGGCTAACGCTACACTATAATTAGTGTTCTAGGGTCGTTGGATGGATGTCTATATATTTAATGAAGCATATGACACAAAGCTTTCTATCCGCATTTGTTATCAAATAGGCACCGAAGCATAAATATTATTGATTCAGTGAACGTACATTCAACTACATTGTTATCTTTACGCAGCCTAAAGCACATAGGCGGTTACTCTGCCAGTTTGTGCTCTGACATCCTCCTTGAGTGTTGGTTGATGCTTGGTTATTTCCTTTAGGGTTTCCTTAATTTTGCCTTTGATTGTTCTGAGGATTCGACGGGTTGCCTCAAATTTGGTTTCCACCGCCTTGATTCCCATTGTTCGGACTCTTGTTTTTGTAATGTCCTTTTCGCCACATCCGAAGCAAGTGACATCACTTCCCTGTTCTCCTTAGCTTCCTGGTCCTCTTTGGTTTGCGGGACGAGGTAGAGCTCGGCAGTCTTTGGCCTTATGTCCTGCCTTTCCACAGTTGTAACAAGCAGGAGGGCATGCGTCAATGTGGTGTAGGTCCAACATTTCCGCAGTGAGGTACTTGCCAGCATTAGGAACCTTGTCCGGCTGGTGTTGAGTAAAACACCCTGCTGCCTCTGGGCGGTTTGTTCGGGTTTGAGGTTGCAGTGTTGTTGGTGTTGTTGAGGTTATGGGTGTAGTGGTTTCCGTTCCATTTCCGTTTGTCGCCCGCGGTTTCTCCTAACTCTTGGACCACTTGGTACATCAAACCTTGAGCCATGTCAATTGCTTCATGCAAGTCTACTGGTTTGACGAAGGGTTTAGTTACCCCTTGATGCTTCAAAGGTAGGACTTCGATGAACGTTACAATAATACCGGTCGGCGTGGGTACCATTTGGCTAAGAGGATGAGTTCTTAGAACGGTTGATTGTGGCAGTAAGGTTTGTACCCTTCACTTTTAAGTTCCACAACTCATTTTCCATTTGCTTGATTTCATTCCTAGGGCAGTACTTCCGAATGAACATAGCCTTGAAATCGCTCCAAGGTGTGGCATGAGCGGTATCGAGGGTAACAGAACGAACATACATGTTCCACCAAGTTAAAGCACCATCTAGCAGTGTGCTAGAAGCAAATTTGACTCGGTCACCTTCTGCGACGTTGCTAATCCCAAATTGAGATTCTAGTTTCTCAAACCATCAGGTTAAGCCTACAGCACCTTCAGTACCACAGAAGTTTTCATGCATGACTGCACGAAAAAATTTTCTTGTAGTTGCATGCCCTTATTCTAGGGTAGAGTGGATCCTAGGTTGTATCTTCTTCTTGAGTGCCTTGCAGCATGAGTCACAGCTGCGGCATCTGCGAGTGTCAGTTACTCTTGTGCATCAATGAGCTGGTTGAGCATCTGAGTGTCAATGCCACTGTTGATGTCCACATTGTTTCGGTTGGTCGAACGGTTGACTGGAGGGTTCCGGCGGACAGTTGGGCGTCGTCCGGGTGCCATTTTCTATAAGAGGGACAATGGAAGGATAGTTATGACATGCACAAAAATTATATGTGTAAAGATATTACTACAAATGACATGTCTCTCGAAATCAATACTGTTATTATTCGCAAACACGATGTTTATTTCAAAGAGTACGGGAATACAAGAGTTCACTAGCCGTGACAAACCCATAGCTTAGTGGTTATACAAAGCATGAAAATCAAACTAGTTGTTGTTGACGGTAGATTTTGTTGGACACTTCCTCGAGTGCTCCTGTCCTTTCTGTCGTGCTTCCTCTTGAGCATTACTTAGCATGATTCCTTCGCATCACACACCATATTGCCTATGTTGAGTAAACTAAATCGTCCATCGATAGTGTCTCCAACGAACTTTTCAACTCGGGGCTTCCATCCCACAGTGTCATGAAGGCTTCTAACTCCTTTAAACAGGCATTTGGGTAACGGTCCATGTCCTCGAGAATGGTATGCAACTGTCCTCTAAGGTGCGTTGTGCATACGGTCAAGGTTATGGCTCAGGTAATTGCATCCGAACTTCTGACCAGTTTCGGTTTGAGCTTCCTCTCTTGGGTTGGGGGTCCATTTCAGAATCATCCTGTTGGTAAGCAGCCATCGTGAATGGGGCATGAGGTGTGGGTGGTGGTAGTAAGGGATCATAATTGCGTAATTCATCAAGGTTGATAAGCAGAAATACACTGGCATGTTCAGCAAAGAATTTTGGCTAAATAGTTGGAAAATAGGAATATACGACGCGGGAGGGTCCTATGATAGTTGGGGGGGAGGAGAGAAATGGTGATTTGATACATCGGCACAAATAGTATTCTAGAGTTAGGACGTCTCCTGTGGGTACACTAAGGAAGTGTGTCGGGGAAATCTGGGAAGTACCTAGTGTAGTGGTTATCAGGTGTTCTGTTTTTACTTTTGTGTCTCAATTCATCCGGGTTTGACATGTTGCTGATGACAAGGAAAAATATGAAATAAGGAATATAGGTATGTTTTAAATCGCGTAGTTAAGCTTTGTTTATGACATGTACACCATATTAAGTATATGTATAGGCTTAATACCATGTAACCCATATTAAGTATATGTACTATATGTATGTCTATGTCACATGTTCACCCCATTTTAATATATGATACTCCTTTGATTGTGAGTCTTTGTACCCATTTTGAGAAATCAGCAATGACAGGCAATAAAAGCATAATAAGCATAGTTAAAGACAGTTAAGTAGTTATAGTCTAGTGCTACCTAATGCAACCTAGTTCTCTATAACTCAGAGCTCTGATACCAATCTGTCATACTCCCTCGGTTGCCATTATACTATGATATTTTAGGGGTGTGACATCAAACGAGTCCCGAACCGATAGTTATCAAAAGTATATTAAAACTTACAAAATCAACCCTTAGACAATTTTGGCACTTGCCATTTCTTTTATAATTTTATATATAAATACAAGTTATACACAATTTTCTTCTCATTTTTTCATATATTTAAAAACGCACCATCTTATCTTCCTCCCTCTCTTCATATCTGCCGCCGCCGCCGGAAAAGTTTTCCGGTGAGCTTTCCGGCCGAGACCAAATTTGCTCCTCATCACCCGATCTACCCAATCCCCACCACCACTCGCGGCCACGCCCCGCACCACCCCTCATCCCGATCGCCATAGCAGCTCGCGACCGCGCCACACACACCACACTCCCCACACACACCCCACCATCAACATCACCCCATCCTCACCACCTCATCACCATCGCCACGCCACCATCCTCACTGCTACAGCCGGCCCACCATCACCACCATACCACCCTCAAGGGTGCGCTCGGTTGTTATTCGGCACAAGAGTGCGTTCGGTTTGTTATATGGCAGCCTAGGGTGCGTCGGTTTGATTTCGGCACCACAAGGGTGCGTTCGGTGTGGTTTTGCACCGACAAGGGGTGCGTTCGGGTCCGGGTCAGCCCCGACGTAGGATGCGTTGTGTTGTTTTGTCAGCCGAAAGGGTGGCAGCCACCACCATAGGTTGCGTTTGGCTGTGTAAAGGCACCGATGGGGGCGCCTTGGTTTTGATCTTCAGAACAGCAAGGGCTCGTTTGTCGGTTTGAGTCACGTCCCTCGAAAGGTGCGTCTTGGTTTCACTAAGCCACAAGGGTGCGTTGGGCTTCGTTGGTTTTCATACTCGCACCAAGAGTGCGTTTGGGTTGTTATATCACATATAGAGCACGTTTGGTTCCCGGGCCAGAAAAGGGTGCGTTGGGTTTTATAACAAACAGCCAAGGGTGCGGTTGGTGGTAACACCCACCGGGTGCGTGGGTTTGTGGTCTCAACCGACCAGGGTGCGTTTGGTTTATGTGAACCCGAACGAGGGTGCGTTCGGTTTGTGTTTATCACAGAAATGGATGCGTTTGGTTTAGTTAAAACGCCACAAGGGCGCGTTTGGCAGATTAGGGTGCGTTTGGTTTTCATATTATGCACAAAGGGTGCGTTTGGTTTTGTAGAAACAGGATAGGGTGTGTTTGGTATTAAAAACAGCCCACAAGGGGCGTTTGGTTGTGGGTTTAACAGCCCACAAGGGGCGTTTGGTTGGGCAGAAAACAACATAAGGGGGTGTTTGTTTGGTTTGGCAGATTTGCCAAACGGGTGCGTTTGGGTTAGCAGGAAAACCGTATAGGGTGCGTTTGGGTTAGCAGTTTCACCATAAGGGCGCGTTTGGGTGAGCAGAAACAACTTTAGGGTGCGTTTGGTTCATATAAAACGATGAATAAATATAACTTAAGGTTTTAAAAATATTAAAACCGGATATATATAAAGGTGGTTAAATGGTTAAATAAATGTAATAATCATTATATTGTTTAGTTTAGAAATATATATAAAAATATATATATATTTAAAGCACGAGGATATTGCAACACGGTTTGTTTGAAAAGTGGAAAAACATTGGATTTTATAAATATGGAAAACGTTATATAAACGGGGAAAGTCATGATGAAATTTATATAATTTTCTATATATATTTATGATTCACAAAAACTGCTATTACTTTAGAAACCGATAAAAGGACTAAATTATATTTTAAAAATATACTAAAATATAACTATACGATAATCTGAGCAACGAACGAAAACTATACTTTTACAATGAGACAACTATTTTGGACACGACCCGTCGAGGAAACAAAATATAAATTTATAAAATATTATTTTATATTTTATAATTGTCGGCTAGAAGATAACATAATAATTGTTGTAAAAGCTTTATAAACATCGTTTAACTTAATTGGTAATCTTAAAACGTACGATTACGTTTATACAAGAACTTTTATCTAATTAAGTGGTGATTTCAGAAAACGAGTCAAACTAATTGGTTTAATTATTTTACTCACACTTATTATATAATACTTGCAAAGCATTATATACGTCACATTAATCTTTGGATTGTTTGTATTTGTTATATAATTCACGGTATGAGTTATATAAGGGTTTATTTATCGTATGTAATATATACAGAATATATTACATACTTTGCGTTCACTTTTCAATTTATTTATTTAACCAACCACCAAACTATTACAACTTGGAAATCTAAATCTTTATCAACGTGTCGCGTTGATGTGACCATTCATCGGGAAACCCAAAACATTATCCTAGGCTAGTGGGACTTAGCCGTTAAGATTAGTTGCAACTTCTTGATCGAGCCGCTTCGGTTTCCGTTCGTGTTATGCTTAATATGTGCACTTCTGCCAATCGTTCTGCAACATCAATGTGAGTTTATAGCCCCATGTTTTACTGGTTTTACATATATTTTTGGGGTGAGAACATGCTTGTTTACAAATGCATTTACATGGTTGATTACAAATTGGTTTACATACTCATTTACATAGCTCTTCGCAGGGATACATACTTACTTCATTTTTAGACATGAATGCAAACTTTACTTTTGATGATTAATACGGATTAGTTAAAGCTATTGAACTGAATAACAACCAACATTACTGCCCGTGTATGTCTTGGAGGGACACCGGTAACCGGGAGTACATATTCTTTACATACTCGCCCGGAGTGTTCTTGGAGGGACACCGGTAAAGAGTACATATATCTCTAAATAAATGTCAGGGTGTTCTTGAAGAAGGGGAAACACCTGTGATGGTACATACAAGTCTAACTGTCATAAGCTTCATGAAACTTAAATCACTGGAGGGTGAGCGCGAATGTTATGAAATAGATCTATTCGGGTATGAATCCCCGTTCGGTGATACTATCACAGGCAAACGAACTTATAAGCCTGTTGTCCACGCAAATTATTATAAATATATCTATACGTATTACAATCCCCGTGTCCGGGTGATTAGCTATCACTGGTGCAAACGAAGGTTATAACAGGTCAGATATCGATTGGTTTGGGTCTAACAGGGCAATCAATACGTAAACATAATACTGCGCGTTGTCTTGAATAAAGTTGCAATACATACTTTGAACAAATGTGGTCCAACTATACATACTTTTTGTGATTAATATGGTGATTAAAAATGTCCCATGCATGCTTTACAATTTTTTATTTCTAAAAATCATACATACATTTTGGATGAACATTTAAAGATTTAAACGGTCAAAACCTACCTTTACGGAACTTTGGGTTCAACCATTTATACTACAAAAACCTATGAATCACACCAACTTAAACGTTACAACTTTTAAGCATGTTTTTCTCAGGTGAATTAGATGCTTTGGCGAGTCAAGTGATGACAGTGAAGTGGATGATAACTTTCCCGGAGAAACCCTTATGGAAATTAACACCAAAAATGAACCGTGGTTCGCAGATTTTGCAAACTACTTGGTAGCTGATATTATACCAAAAGGGATGACGTATCAACAAAAGAACAAATTCTTCTCTGACCTCAAACATTACTTCTGGGAGGAACCTTATCTCTTCAAAGTATGTTCTGACGGAATGATTAAACGCTGTGTATCCAGACCAGAAACCCGAACAATCTTAGATCAATGTCACCACAGACCAACCGGTAGACATTATGGACCAAATGTAACCGCTAAAAAGGTCCTAGATTCGGTATTTTACTGGTCGACAATCATAAAAGAAACTCATACTCTAGTTCAACTTTGCGAAGCATGCCAAAAGACTAGAAATATATCAAAACGTGATGAGATGCCCTTAAACAACATTCAAGTATGTGAAATTTTCGATATATGGGGTATTGAATTTATGTGACCATTCCTAAAATCGCATAAGTTTGAATACATTCTTGTTGCTGTTGATTACGTATCTAAATGGGCCGAAGCTCAGGCTTTACCAACCAATGATGCCCGAGTTGTTGTCACTTTCTTAAAGAAACTATTATGCCATTTCGGAATGCCTAAAGCTTTAATCAGTGACCGAGGTACTCACTTCTGCAACAAAATAATGGAAAAGACGATGAAAAGATATGGAGTTAACCACCGTTTCTCTATATCATATCACCCTCAAACTAGTGGTCAAGTTGAAAACATGAACAAAGCTCTTAAAAGAATTCTTGAAAAGACTGTTAAAGACAATCCTGCTATTTGGTCAAGAAAACTTGATGATGCTCTGTGGGCTTTTTGTACTGCTTATAAAACACCTACCGGGACCATACCCTATAAACTCATATATGGAAAGAAATCCCACTTACCATTTGAAATTGAACACCGTGCATACTAGGCCTTGAAGAATTGTAATCTAGATCTGATCGCTGCTGGTGAAAAACGAATGTTCCAGTTACACGAATTAGATAAACTTAGACATCAAGCCTATGAACAGAAAATTAAGAATGAGAAAAGAATTCAAACAAGGAAACAAAGTTTTGCTATTTCACTTAAAGTACAAATTTAAACAACCGAAACTCAGATCTCGGTGGTTAGGACTATGTTGTATAAAACATCAATATCTTCCGATATGTTGAACTCTATGGAAAAGATGGAAAGACATTTATAGTCAATTGCCATCGACTTAAACTATACCATGAAGAAGATAATGACCCAAGAGAAGCAGTAACTCCCTTTTTCCCAAAAGAATGACTCACGAAGTACGAGTTTAGCTAATAGACTCTCTTAAAATAAGCGCTTCTCAGGAGGCAACCCGTGCTTCACTTAAGTGTGGAGGAGTCCCTCCTCCATTCTGCTACTATATTCCTTTATTTATTTTCTAAATAAAACAAAAATTTCTTTCTTTTGTGTGCTTTTTACTTTTTATGAGGTACTTTTAGCTTAAGATATAATTAAATTATGAAAGAGTTTGCTCAAGGATGGCTCTCTCGCAACTATATCTATATGCCCCGGGAAGTACCGTTTTCCCTTAATTTTCTCTATTTTATCTATTTATCAGTTATCACATTGAGGGCAATGTTCAACTTAAGTGTGAAGGGGAGCCAAATAGGAAAAATTAATCATATCCCTCCATGTTTGCCCTGCAAAATTTCAACTGATATTTTATGAAAATCTCAAAAAAAATTAATTAATACATATGCTTTCAAAAATTAAAAAATTGCTCTTAGTAAGGTAAATCTAACCGGATTGAGATTATAGCTAGCACAACCTAGTCTACTAAATTGTGAGAATTCTAAGCCTATAAAATATTCGGGTATCCACCTTTGATACCCAAGATAATTGATGCCTTTAGCTTGTTCGAGTTAAGGTTTGATTGCAGTCATATGTGTCTATTCCGTCGTTACGGATGTGTACGTATGGTCTTTGTCGCCTTTTCTGGAACATTGGTATTGGTTGATCATTATATTTGAGAGAGCCGATAATTTAGAAGCTCTGGAACTTGTGCTTAATCATCATTTACTAGACCGAAGCCTAATCGCATGTAATGAATTCTGCAAGTCCCTGTTCTTGCAAGCACTCCCTTTAGTGCTAAATTGCTATAAGTTCTAAGTTAAAGTTGAAAGAAGAAGTTCTGTGCCAAGCCTTGGTTGGTACTAATTCCAAAAAAAAGAGAAATTTTATATATGTGTAGTTCAAAGAAATAAAGGCTTATGTTTCGGCACGTGAAGATTGTATCCTCCCTATCAAGTTCCGCCCTTCGGTCAGGTTTATGTGTTAAGTACAAGCCTATGGTAGTTGTCTAGATTATGTCTGTGCAAATGAGTGTTCTTCACAAAACATATATACCCTATCTGAGTGGACCTGAGTGAATTAAAACTCAAACCACTCTCCCTATGTGAGGTGTCTTTGTTATTTGTCTATGCATGAAAGTTTTCGAGTATCGCAAACTCTTATAAAATTTCAAATTTTGTCCATGTCACGATAAATGATTTTATTTTCTCGCTTCGATTGCTTGAGGGCAAGCAATAAGCTAAGCGTGGAGGGATTTGATAACGCCCAAATTATACATGTTTTCTATGGCGTTATTTATGTATATTTTATCATTTCTCGTGAACTTTCGATACTTAATAGCCAAAAATTGCTTGCAGGTTCACTAAAAGACGTCCCGAGGTTAGATACAACAAAATCAAACACTTACACGTTAAAGAACGCATCATTCAAGAAAAGATCAACAATCAAGCTCTATGTGCCAAAAGTACGCCGCACTTGCCTTTTGTGCACCGCACTTTTCCTTCAAGTCAAAGACAGTTAACATTGTATTAACTCAACAAGTACGCACACATTCTTTTGTGTGCGCCGCACTTCCCATCTGATATGAAGCATTTATGAAGAATTTAATACTATTGCATTTACACCCTAAGTACGCCACACAAATCCTCTTGTACGCCGCACTTACTCAACAAACATTTAATGCTAGTGCATTTAATCACCATGTGCGTCGCACAATCTTTTGTGTGCGCCGCACTTTTCACCCAAAACAGCCATTAATAGAGAACGAATTTTCACTCTAAATTTTATTCCCCCCCACCCCCCCCCCCCTCTCTATTTTTTTTATCTATCCCAATAATCTTATCCCCACAACATCATCTTCAATCCTCCCCATATATCATCCATAAAAAACACCAAAAAACAAACTTCCTTTAAAGAATAAAGGATTCTACCGATCAAGAACGAAGACGGTCTCAACTTACTCTATTGGAAATAATAGAAGTTCTAAAGTTAAATATACTTTTGTTATGATCACCTTAGCCATGAGAGGCTCAAATATCTCTATGATCTACTTGGTGCATGTTATGATAATGAATAAGCATTTGGTATGACCATGACTCCCTTTATTCGCAAGTTATGATAGAAATCCTATTATTATCTTATCTTGTCCATCTTTCGCTTATCAAATTAAAAATTAATATTATTTCGGTATGGTTGAGAGACCCGTTATGATTTATGTGTTTTAAAGATTTGTCTATGATCTTTATGTTTGTGCCGAGAAATCCCTGTTCGTAAAATGATAAACAATAAGCTCTGATATCTGTAACTGGATTTTTTTGAGTGGACAAACATCTGGTCTCAGCTTAACTAAATATAAGTGATATTTGCTTAATTGTATACTAATTTACCCGGGATTTTGCCTAATAAAAGCCAATTAAATGCCAAAAGAATAGAAAATGTGTGCTTTTATGTTCAATTGTGCAGGAAAGGATTGAAAAGACAAAAAGGAGCAAAAAACGATCAAAAAAACCGACAAGAAACGGGAAAAGAACTTAAAGAGTCAAGGACAAGAGTGGTGAAATCAGCCAAAGACAACAGCCGGATCAGCCCGACTCAGTCAAAGAAAGAAATAAAGGAAGTCAAAAGCTTAAATTACAAGTCAAAGGGCCAAAGTTGTCAAGTGTTCAAAGATTAGAGGCTTATGTGGAAGATAGAAGTTTCAAGGACCAAAGTTGCCAAAAGAGAAAAGTGATTTATAAAGAAGAAAAAGAGAAAGAAAGACAACAAGGGGTGAAATTGCAATTTCACAAACCTGCTTTACACTAGAAAAGGACGGGACAAAAGACAAGGGTTAGTTGTGTCAATCCTCCAAACTTTCAAAACAGAACCCGCTTATATCGCAGCCCCTAACAACCCTATAACTGAATTTCCCGCCAAAAATCCCACACAACCCAATCCCGAATTTTTCCACACCCCGCTCCCTTTTCTCTTATAAAACCTCTTCATACACTCTTCCCAATCACAAAAAAACACGTGGCAAGCCCTAATTGGTGTGAACACCTCATCAAAACCAATCAAACGGCCTCAAATAGACTTAAAAAGATCAACGGATGAGATTAAAAGGATCATTCTGGAATCCTTCCCTCTCTTCACCTCTCCTCTATAAATAGCACCCTTAGACATCATATTTGAG
>BQNB010003563.1:0-34936 GCA_026074375.1 Tanacetum coccineum
TACCTGTGTTAAGATTCCGCATTAACACATAGTATTCATAATCATTGTTTCTACATAGTCGTTTGTATTTATACATCTTAGTTATCATCCTTTATAGGCTGCAAAGATCCATTCAGTTTATCAGGACCATCATAAATCAAATATGCATCTGTTTAAATGGACCGGAAAAACAATTGCTATGCTACCTTTAGGTGTCGTCTCTGCTAAGAAGAAATTAGAGAGCACGACTTTGTTAACTTTAGTGGCTTCACCAAAGGAGTTTCAAGCTGAAAGGAAAGAGACGGTAGTTTCTTATGCCTTAGTTATGAAAGGCGTAGAAGATGTCATGGAGAATGCAATACCGGTGGTAGTTAAACCCTTACTAGTTGAATTTGGTAAGACTATGGCAGATGATACACCGGTCACTTTGCCATCATTGAGGAATATTCAACACCAAATTGATTTGAGTAAAAAGACCACTTTATTTGTGTCCATTAGAAACAAGGTTTTGGGTTTCGATTCAATCAAGGAGTTGTACGCAAGTGATGAAGATTTTGGTAACATTTGGATGGAGCTCGAAATCAAGCAACATCGGGGTGAGTTTATTCTACTTGACGGTTATTTGTTTAAAGGTTATCGTTTATGTATTCATAAGACTTCCCTTAGGATTCAATTGATTAAGGAGGTACATGCGGGGGGATTGAGTGCTCATTTAGGCCGAGATAAGACTATTGCTAGTGTAGAAAGTCGATTTTATTGGCCTCAATTAAAAAGGGATGTTGGAGCTTTCGTAAAGAGATGCGTCGTGTGTCAAGAAGGAAAGGGTAAAGCACAAAATATAAGTCTTTATATGCCATTGCTCGTACCTGAGAGTCCTTGGGTTGAAATTTTGATGGATTTTATGCTTGGGATTCCTCACACTCAACGGGGAGTCGATTCCGTGTTTGTTGTTGTTGACAGGTTTTCCAAGATGGCGCATTTCATTCCCTGTAGAAGACTTCGAATGCGGCACATATTGCGAGGTTGTTCTTTCAAGAGGTGGTTCGTTTGCATGGAGTTCCGAAGTCCATTACTTCGGATCGGGATAGTAAGTTTCTTGCTCATTTTTTGTTGACACTTTGGAGACGATTGGGTACATCTTTGAATTTTAGTAGTACCGCTCATCCTCAAACGGATGGTCAAACTAAAGTAGTTAATCTCACATCGGGGAATATGATACGTTGCTTGTGTGGGGAAAAACCTAAACTTTGGGATGTGTCGTTGGCACAAGCTGAATTTGCTTATAATAGTGCGGTTCATAGTTCCACGGGATTTTCACCATTTGAGGTTGTGTACAAGACTTCTCCAAGGCACGTGGTCGATTTAGTTGATTTACCGGGTAAGAAGAATATTCAAGCAAATAGGATGGTGGAAGAAGTTCAAGCTACTCATGAGGTTGTGCGAGCCAACATTACCGAAGCAAATGCTAAGTACAAAATTGCAGCGGATAAGCATCGTCGGAATAAGTTGTTCCAAGTAGGAGATGAGGTAATGGTGTTTCTTCGTAAAGAACGTTTTCAGGTTGGAACATATAGCAAAATACTTCGAAAGATTAATGATAATGCTTATGTGGCAGACTTGCCAAATACTATGAGTATTTCGAAGACGTTCAATGTGTCATATATATGAATTTCACTCCGAGAACGTGAATAAGGGCAAGTACTCAAGGACGAGAGAGGGGGAATGATGAGGACATGATTCAAGAACTAGTAGAGGAATATATGGTCACCTAGAGCGTGGCAAGAGTATGAGTACTGCCAAAAATAAGTAACCTTAAATATGAAGACACCATTAATTTTAATATTAATAACAAAATATGGTTTCCATATTTTGTTTATTGACTTTTCTTTTGGTTTTCATATTTTGTTTATTACTTTTATTTGGTTTCCATATTTTGTTTATTCTAGAATAATCTTGTTGACTTTTTTCCCAAGTTTAGTTCTCCTATAAATATAGGGCTCAGGTTTATTGTGTAGTCATTCAATATTCAATAATCAATAAAATTCATGACTTTTAGTCTTTTATCCCTTTGTGATTCGTCTTGAACCCTAGTTAGGGTTTATAGCACGTTTCCGTTCTGCGTCAAAATTACAGCTGGAGGATAAGTAAACAAAATGGCATTCTTCTCCTTAGCATAAACGATCAACTGCAATATCCCGTTAAGAAACGATTTTATGTATATTGATTTTTGGATAATTGTTAATTTGGGCCTTCATTTTTAATTAACACTAATTTTGGGATATAATGAAATGGGGGTTAGTGTGTTAACGGGAAATGAGAAAAAAACTAAATCGGCTAGCAAAAAAAGTTGAACGCCTTTATGTGCAAGAAAAAAGTGAAGTACCTTGATTGAAAACAGACCATAAGTTTAGTGCATTTTTGTGTCATTTGCTAATATTTTATGCAACAAACAAAATACATAATTCATTACTTCGAAGAGGTCAATCACCATTACACATACACTAGTTTTAATACCCATGGACGCACAGGGCTTTGACATGTAATTTTAATTAAATGTTAATTTTGCCATTTTTTTGGTAAGTGCATACTATAACAGGTGGCCAATTACATAGTTTTTATATCTTTTGATGACATGTTTTTGTTATTTTTTATTTGCTAAGATTACACCTGTATTACACGTCTTCATCATCAGATATCTATATGAAATTTAATTTATTAGCATGGTGAATATGTTGAAATATTTTACTCGACTAAAATAGTAATTTACCTGGATTGTAGTTCTTGGTTTTTTAGTTGGCTCTACATTTTGTTGTTGTTCAGAGTCTTCTATTTCAATCACATTGTGGAAAACCATATTATTGATGTTTTGGAGTGGCTTCTTTTCCTTATTGTCTTTAGACTTGTCAATTTTTATGATACTATTATTAGTATTTGGGTGAATTTTTTCCCAATTTCTTTTTGTCCGCATCTAGAAATGCCAAAAAGATAAAAATATTAATGATATTAGTCCCTTGTTTTTTATTACATTACATTTTCATGGTTTTTTTTAAGATGAACGTACCTTTTTATTGTTTGTTCTTGTTTCAACATAGCTTACCATGTCTTTCTTTCAAGTAATCAGGTTGGCTTCTTTTCCTTTTTTTATTTGTTGTTGTTTGAGGAATTTTTGTTGTTTCACGAATGCTAACTTCATATAGGCTTGTTTTTGCTAAATTTGCCTTTTTTGCCATATTTCTTTGAAATAATAAATCATATCTTGGGTCCATTCAGCGGTATCAGTAAAAGAGGGTCGTATGTTATCTTGAATAAAAGTATCAACAATACTGGTTCGCAGTCTAAAATTCTGCATTTTTTGGGTAACAAAAGCATAGTATATTAGTTTTAGTAGTTATAATTATGCCGTTAAATATTTTGTTTCTACAATTCAAAGAATGTAGTTTAGAACTTACTTGGTTTTTTTTAAAAAAAAAACCTTATAACTTACTTGAAGGTGTGATTTTATCTGATCATGTGTAAGGCCGGCAACTTTCATAAGTGAAGATATCTTGGCAGGAGTTGCAGCTACAAATGATTAGCGTAAACGGATTATAGTCGCAATCTTTGTTTACTTTTTGTTAGCAAAACTGATATTATGCTATATTAACAGTTTACCTTTCGAACCTCCGAGCTGCACGACGGCATTGACAAACATACGATGCAAGTGTGCAGGCCACTTTTCCTGTCGCTTACTACTTGTGCCTAACAAATGAACTTATGAATAAATTTAAAGTTTACTAATTTAAACTTAATTTGATTCTTACCCTGTTTGCTTGGTTCATGAACGTTAACTTCATATAGGCTTGTTTTGGCTATATTTTTGTTTTTCTCCCATGTTTCTTTGAAATAATAAAGCATATCTTGGGTCCATTCAGCGGTATCAATAAAAGAGGGTTGTATGTTATCTTGAATAAAAGTATCAACAATACTGGTTCGAAGTCTAAAATTCTGCATTATTTGGGAAACAAAAGCATAATATATTAGTTTTATTAATTATAAATTTAATATTTTGTTTCTACAATTCAAGAAGGTAGTTTATAACTTACTTGGCCTTTTATAAAAAAATTAAAACTTACTTGAAGGTGTGATTTTATCTCATCATTTGTAAGACCCTTAACTTTCAAAAGTGCAGTATAATTATTATAATACCTGTTCATCCTTAAAGATCATATCCATGCTTGCTAACGCGGGCGGATTGGTGTTGGCATAATATTGTTTCCAGAGAGAAAGAATCTTCACTTTGATCGTCCATTTATCTTTTTCAGAATTAAGATCTTGAAGAAAAGTTATAGCTATTATGAAACCTGTAAAATCAAATAGTTAAATTTTAAATTGTATGGAAGAACTTGTTGTTTAGTTTTGGTATTTATAGAGTTTGGATTTCTCCAAGAATCTGTATAATTATTATAATAGATAAACATTAAGTTTGTCCAAGTTTGAGTATAATTAAACTTATATAAACTTTAAGGCTGTTCTAGTTTGACTATAATTATACCAACAGATATGTAAAAGATTTATTAAAAAATTGTTTATGTTATAGATAAATGCAATATATATTTTATAATTATCTTATACACATTTACAAGGAAACATACATTTCAAATAAAACTGATTATACCACAACTATCTTGAATTAGCACACCTGGTGGTTTAATCGAGGCATGCCAAGTTGTGAGCTACTCAGTTTTTGCTCTAGCTACACTTTAGAGTCAAGCCCTAAAGCTCCAATATAAAAAACACTTGTCTCGTTAAGTTTATGAGCTTTATTGATCTTGTGTCATTTCACCTTTTTACTATTTGCTTAAGTAGTGTAGCAACCAACTCTAAAGTCCCCTGTAAACGTTTTTGTCAATTTGCATCTACTCCTCCATGTGTATTTCCTTGACCACTGTTTAAATGTAAAATCGTGAACTGTACATATCCTATTGGTATTACAGCAAGCATCGAGCATACAACATTTAAGCATTCTTTAGAGTTGGCTATCACAACAAAGGTTTTACCTATGAACTGACTTGATATAAGATCATAAATAGCCCTTGCTAAAGTTTGTTTTTTGAACGACAAAGATGGAAAATATATAAAAAAGAGACTAGCAAGACGCTAGAAACTTAAAGTACAATAGAGTCAACAAAAAGAATTACATAACATCAAAAAATGGTTAAATCCCGAGACTTTAACTGCGAGGGAATCAAAAGGGATGAAAAAACTTTTGACACGAAGGCCGACGGATCGGTTTTCACTTCGGCAAAAGAAAAACCCCCCATCCCGAAGGTCGAGCCATCGGTTTTCACTTCGGGATGGATTTTGATGAAACCCCAAACAAGTCCTGAGAGAAGGATGAAAAGAAGAACCATCCTCAAAACCGACGAAGATGACAAACGAAAAAACCTTGGCGTACAAGTACGCCAACCCAGCGAACTTGAACGCCAGCTTCAGGAAAAAACCAAAAAAGCCGCTCACCCCCAAGCCAATTAACGCGTGAACGACAGTGGCAACATCAGCCCGACCAACCAAGCTAAACCTTCATATGTTCCCACTAGAGACTCCCCCCACCTGAAAGATAAACGGACAATATCTGAATAGATCACTTTAATCCACATCAAACGGATGAGAGCTAAACGCAGCCCTAATTACGGTATCTCCAAAGCCACCAAAGAACCGAAGTAGTAATAACCTAGAACCGTGTGTTTTTCTCTTTAGAAGCATGCCAAGAGATGATCCAATCATTGAAAGAATCCCAAGAAGAAGCTTGAAAAAGAGGAATATCACACCATCTAAAAACGAGCTTCCACATATCGGTAGCAATGTCACATTCGAAGAAAACATGATTAGCAGATTCAACATTGGCATTGCAAGAAGGACAAGAGATGGCCGGAATATCCATACCACGCGAAGAGAGATTCAATCTATGAGGGAGTCGGTCCAAGGAAAGCCTCCACATAAACACATTGACCTTCCGGGGGATAGATTTATCCCAAGTAGTAGTATGAGCAAGAGTGGGAAGGATATTTTGGTCAATCCTATAACGAGCATCCTTAACGGTAAAAGTACCATTACGACCAAGACTCCAAGTACAAGTATCTTCATTAACATCAATATTTAGTTGACCGATTTCATTTAACATGTCACATAAATATGCAAGATTTCTAACACCAAGATTGGTCCGAGACCAATTCCAAGACCATTGCCCATTATTAATACGGTCAATGATAAGACAATCTTTGTCTTGATCAAGATGATATAGCCGATTTTTACCGTTAAAAAGAGAGTCTCGCCTACCCAAATATCTTTCCAAAATCGAATACGAGTGCCACACCCTGCTTTAAAACGAAAAGTGTTAGATAAGATAATACCTTTCGGTGTAGAAAATGGAGTTTCCAACAATGTTAGTGCGCCAAATGCCCTTGAAGCTACAACCATTTGTATCGAAACCTCCTTCTTGACCATGATAAGCTTTGATGACCTGAACCCAAAGGGCGTTTGGGGAAGAAAGTAACCTCCAACGCCATTTTTGAAGAAGAGCAAGGTTGAAAGCTTTAAGACTGCCAATGTTTAACCCTCCTTTATCGAAAGAATTAAGAATAATTGGCCATTTGACCCAAGCCATTTTGTTTTTATCTTTATTACCACCCAAAAAAAAAATTAGCCCGAATTCTTTCCAGGTCTTGAAGGACCGATTCGGGTGCTCTGAAAATCGATAGATAGTAGATACCAAGACTACCAAGCACAGACTTGATAAGAGTCAGACGACCCCCAATCGACAGAAGATTAGCTTTCCAAGAGGAAAGCCTCATATGAAAACGATCAACAAGCGTCTTCCAGCTAGCAATAGACTTCATATTGGAACCAATGGGGAGACCAAGGTAATTGAAAGGGACATCACCTGCCATACAACCAGCATTGCTAGCCATACTTAAAACTTCATCTTTATTAACCCAAGACATAAAAATAGACTTGTGAATATTAATCTTGAGACCCGAGGCTAGATAGAAAACATGAAGAACACGAATGATATTATCCATGTCTTTAGCATTCCAATCCGTAGTAATGATCACATCATCTGCATAGAAAAGATGGGAAACATTGATAGTAGAATTCTTAATATTAACACCAGTAATCAAACCATTTCCACATTCTTCCCTCAAAAGCATTATGGAGACCTCCATTAACCACGATGAAAAGGAAGGAGAATAAGGATCTCCTATTGTCCTAAGACCACGCATAATGGGAAAACTCAATGTAAGGCTTACCATTAAAAAGAATAGAAGCTCTCGAAGAATTGAGACAAGCGTTAATCCCAAGAGCACTCATTATTACCAAAATCCAAACTGTCGAGAATGTGAATCAAGTAATTCCAGCTTATGGAATCAAAAGCCTTTTCAAAGTCCACTTTAAAAATGAAGAGCTTCTTTTTTTTTCGCGTTTTTTATACCAACTCAATGATTCGCTTAGAATAAAGGGCCACAAGAATTTGAGACCAGCAATAAACTCCGACTGTTCCTTGCATAACAATCTTGTCAATCACTTTAGATAAACGGTTTAGCTAAAAAACTTGGCAATGGATCTTAATAGTGTATAACAATATAAGCGGAAATAGGGCGAAAGACAGTGAATAAGGTAGGGTTGGTTGACCATTTGGGATAAGGGTGAAAAACATGAATTAGCAACCCATAGGCATAACAACAAGACGCAAAAGAATAAGTTAACAAAATCATATAGATCCTTCTGAATAGTGCCCCAATACTTCTTTACAAACGCAAAAGAGTAACCATCCGGGCCCGGAGCTTTACTACTTCCACAATCCAAACGGCTTCCTTAATTTCCTCAAGGGTAACCTGTCTTTCAGAGTTTCTCGATCATGCAATTAAGGGAATGAAATGAGGAAGGTTAGAGAACATAAACCTGTGAATCTGGAGCTTGGAATATCCCTTTTAAAGAATTGAAGGCAGGCATCCTTGATCAAACAAGGGTTCGTGAATCCAATTATCCTTCAACCATAATCCCATTGATCATCTGAATCCGGCCTTTTTTGGTTACGAGCCCATGGAAGAATTTGGATTTTCATCCCCTTCTATATCCCATTCCCATTTGACAGAGCTTTTGAATAATATCATTGAAGCAAACTTATCGATCTTTTCAATTTCCTTGAAGAAGATGAGGCGTGATCATTGTCGGAGGCATAGCGGATCCCTCATCAATCTTTTCTCAATTGAATTTACTATCCTCAAGAGCCACGGTTTTTTCTGTTTTCATTCCAACGTCTTGGTGTTTTGCTCCATTGTTTGATCTATCCTTGGAGAGCGGGGTCGAAACTTTCATGACATTTTGAGATTAGAATCAAGCATATACCCCAAATTTTCCCTCTTTAATGAGGTTAACAAAACCCAACTCTCAGAAGCAATGAGTTATACAATTTGAACGGAGTGGGACCAAAATCAGATTTTTGTCAATATAAAAGGGATAGGGTTGTGATCAGACCATAACCTATCGAGAGCAGTAATCCGAACATCTGGGAGCCGAATAGTCACATCTTCTGAAATAAGGAAGCGATCAAGTTTACTAAGCTTAGTACCTGCTTTATTCATCCAAGTAAAAGAGCGACCACCAATAGGAAAATCGACTAAACCTGTGGAATCAATGAAAGAGTTAAAATGATCAGCTTCAATACTATTCAAACTAGTACCAAACCTTTCTTGTGCGTTTCTGACAGCATTCATGTCTCCAAACATAATATAGGAGCCATTATGGTGATGCATGAAGTCCGTGAGTCTATTCCATAAGGCAAGTTTAGAAACATGATCTTGTGGGCCGTAAATATTCACCATGAAACAGTCTCTACTGACATTCTTACTTCCAATTCCCATTGATAATATAGAACTAGTCCCGTCACACCAAATGAATTTTAAGACTATATTGGGGTCCCATATAGAAAATATTGACCACCTGAGAACCACGAGCCCATACTACAAGCATAATTCAAAAGCATAGTACCCCGCATAGATTTAATTCGAAATAGCTCAAGACGAGTCATTTTTTGATTTCTTGAATCCCCAAGAAAATGCACATTGTGTTTAAGCCAAGTCCTTTATCTCCACATGCTTTATCTTCTTTTCCTCGTAACCAACAACTATTTATTGACTAAAATAATTCATTTGTCAACCATGTGAATCCCGATACCCCTTGATCATTTTTGTTTTTTAGAGTTTTTCATCCTCTAACATCATAACCAAGTGATGAGCCCACATCAATGATTTGGTTGAGTTCACTTAAAAGGGAAAATCCTTTGATATCATTTTTTCTACGTCTTGCAAACGATGTAGAACAATTGCTAGATGATGAAAAGCTCTTTTTCATGAACTCAAATCCAGGGGGTCTACTTAAATCCGAAGAATTATCCTTTGTTTCTGAATTAGTGGAATTAAAATTGGTGTCTTCTTCCATTTTTTTCTTTGGGGAGGTCGATTGAAATAACCTATTTTCACACCAACTTTTTTGTCCCCTTCGGCACCCAGTTCATTGGTCAAAAGCTTTTCATCCATATTTTGAGTTTTGTTTGGAGTATTTCAAATCATCAATCGGCTTGCTTCTCGTTTGCTTCAGATACATGAATCCACCTCCCTTTAAATCATGGTTGGAGGAAATGTCATTGTAGTCATCTTTTATTTTTGTACTCCATGATCCAATTTCTTGGACCGAAACCTCAAAAGACTCATTCTTGATGTCGACTTGAACAGTTTCTGAGATGAGTTGATGAGATTTGGTAGATATGCAAAGTCTACCCGAACTCAATGCTGTGGATTCTTCTCCTCTCAAAAGAAACAAAAATTTCCAAAGCTACTTGCAATCTTTTTGAAAGCCATTGAGCCCCAAGCACATAAGGTAAAAAACCACTCACCTCAATCCAAAGAATTCGCTCGTCCCAATTTTAAAAATTAGGCATGGGAGGCCCTTTTTAATCGAAATACAACCGTTTTAAGACTTTCATCTCTTGGAATTTAGACAAGACATAGATGAGGGAAATTGTATCCAAATCCAGTATCCGCCAACATGATGAATATTAAGATCTAAGAAGCCTTCATTCCTACAAATTACATACATGTTTTCCATGGAATCGATGTCTTTTAATTTCACAAGTAGGATTGCATCCGTGCTTTCCACATTAATGGTTTCTTGTTCCGTGAGTGTGATGGTGCGTTTTTTGATGGGTTTTTTTTCGTTGGAGGTTGATATAGGAACATATTTGAGGGTCGAGGAGTATGAGGGTTTTGGTTGGTGTGTTTTGATTTCTGGAGGTTTATTATTTGTGGCGATGTTGTTAAGAGATGGGAAGCGCTTATGTTATTGGCGGTAGTGAAAGCGTTGGTAGGTTTTGGTTGGGATTGAGTATATTTTGGTGCTAGGGTTTTTGTGTTGGGATGTTGGTTTAAAGCTAAGGTGATGTAAAGATGAAAACTACCAATCCATATATTCGACATAGAATTCACAATAGAATTTGCATCCTTAACACCAAGGAATTTAATAAAACCAAAGCGTTTACCTCCTTTAGATAATTTATTAGCGATGAAAGCGTCAACCAAACGACCATGAGAAGCACACACGTTCCATAATCCTTTTGATGTTAATGTCGGAGGCATATTGGTGACATAAAAGGATGTTGCAATGTTCTCCAAATCCTTATGATAAGGATTTCCAATTGGTTTTGATTTCTTGTTCCGAGTTATCCATGTCCAACCATTTTGATCCGTATTGACGAATTGCTTTCCCATGAAGAAGAAAATTGATTAGGGTTTTTGAAGATTATGGTTTTTTTTTATTGAATGAAAGATCAAGGAAGAAGATGGGGAGGGGTTGAAGGGAGGAAAATTGATTAGGGTTTTTGAAGATTAGGGTTTTTTTTATTGAATGAAAGATTGAGGAAGAATTAGTGGGAGGGGAGGAGCGTATCGTCGATGAGGGTCTCACCTTTCTTCGTATTCTTGGCTTCATCATAGGGGTCACATGATCTGCAATTGAATTGACTGGCTTAAATCCCCTATGCTTCTCTC
This sequence comes from Tanacetum coccineum, assembly GCA_026074375.1. Lineage (NCBI taxonomy): Eukaryota > Viridiplantae > Streptophyta > Magnoliopsida > Asterales > Asteraceae > Tanacetum > Tanacetum coccineum. The sequence continues at coordinate 11,061 of BQNB010003563.1, forward strand.
GAGTAATGGTATAGAATGGCATTTGTTTTTATCCTCTCGTGTTCCCGAGGCTTGTTTAGAGTGGCACCAAAAATGCTCCGGAGTGAAAACTGGTGACTCGGCCTCTGTGAGTGGGGATTTTTCTCTTGTCCTGCATATGCAAGAGTTTTTTCATCCTTTTTGTAGCCCTCGTAGTTAAAGCCTTGGAAAGATGATAGTCTAGGTTTTTTGCTTATATCTAGTATTGTATTTGTATTTTTCTGGCTTCTAGCGCCTTGCTAGTAGCCTTTTATTAATATAAATATTTTTTTCCGTTAAAAAAACATCAAAAGTTCCAAACGACTTTGATGCAGTATGGTGCAACACCAAAGTTTTATAACCCTCCTAAACATAGTACTTAACCGTTGTAGTGTAGTATATGCAAGACTCGCGGGGGGAGGGGCAGGAGGGGGTTGACCGTTCTATAGGGAAATAGCGAGTTAGACTTGAAATGTATGTCACTAAGGTCTTAGGGTTGAGGTAAAAGTATTTTCATATTTTATGTTTTTCTAGAAAGCAAGTAAAATCAATATGTTGAGAGAAGGGGTTTTAACTAATAAAAAGTTACTCCTAATAAGTAGAAATGTAAAAGTGGAACTAGTATGCGTAAACAAACGCGTTCACTTAGGACACACTACTCTCTAGTTACTCTACCTAATCTATCGTGTTGTCTTCGGGTTGTTGTCGTAATCGTCCAACAATTGGACTCGATAACTTCAACACTTTAAACTAGTCGATTTCCATATTGTTTGAGATGACGTCTTTGTGTTGCGGGAGTTTATATACCACAATGAACAGGTAACTAGTGTATGTCAATCAATATGAAGTTTTCTCTTGTTAATGGCACATGAGGGTGTTAATCCTAATATGCTCCTTTTACATTCTCAAGGGAATAATTTGTACGAAATCTTAACTTTTTATTTTTCTCTTCAAAGTTTTTATCTTGCTCTTTTACAAAGAGCAGATTGTTTTGTCTTAAAATTATAAGAAGTTTTTAGCTTACAACACTTTGATGCACTTCTCGTAGACATGTTTTTAACAGGGTTTCTAAACATGATGCTCCACTTTTTTTATATTTTTTTTGGAACACCAATGTATAATAAAAAGAAAACTAGCAAAGTACATTAAAATAAAATAACACATTATTAAACTTTAATTCAAATTTCGTTAATAAAGAACATTACAAAGTACATTAAATAAAATACGACATATAATCAAAAATTAAACTATATTGCTCGAATTGCGTCTTTCATGTCCTTGATCTTTGGCGCGTCCCCCATATTCATCCCGGTCATGTCCAAAGCAAGCATCTTCAAGTCCTCGTTCCCTTTTTGAGCGTATGAAAGTTCAAGTCTTCCTGCGGTCTCTTGCTCAATTATCCAAAGCTTGATGTTGTTCAATATATTCTAAATATTGAGTATATTCTTCGACATCTTTTTGGACGTAAATATTGTAGATATCGTACATATCGAGGCCGTTGGATCCATATAGTGTTTTTAGACAAATATTGATGAGTTTGTGTATGTACAAGTGTGTGGAAAACGTGAAGAATAATGACAGTAGTTATGTAGGATTTTTAAGGTAAGATTTTAAAAAAATTGGCGTTATTTAAAAACCACCCAACGGCTCTAGTTTACCCCAATTTTCAAAAAATAGCCGTTTTATAACGTTTAATGTTGTCGTACCTCAAACCGGGGACCACTTTGTCGACCAGGCACTGTGTACCTCAGTAATTTCCCGAGATTAGCTTTCATAGACTCTTTCACTTTCTTCTTTTCAGCAAAATTACCCTCTGCACCCTCTTGCCCAGGTACTCCGGTTACCGTATGTTTGCCACACTTTATACAAAAGGTGTACCTTTTCCCTACTCCTTTTACCAAGCAGCTGTGTTCGTCTTTTCTTCAAGTTGTTTGTCCCTCCACCGTCTTTGAGCATGCAGCCATCATCGTTACTAAACCTGAAAAACACTCTGCTTCCGATATCCTTAGCTCCCTGCAGTTCCACCTCAACCAAACCGTTTTTCATCTTTGTACTCAATGGACTCCTGTTTAACATCAGGACCAAGTAGTTTGAACCCAACTTGTTATGACAGTTGTTTAACCCTTCTTGTTTAGGAACAGTGCTTTAATCCCAATTTGTTTTGAACCTCATGCTTTTGTACACTCAAAAGTCAGCACTTTTTGCTTTCCAAAGTATACACATAGTTCTTTTTCATAATCTCGGTCATCATAACCCGACAACCTTTGATCACCTTGATCTACCATCTGCTTCTCATCAGTATAAACACCTCTTTTCAAGGAGTACCAATTGAATCATGCTTTTCTTAACCCTGGAACATACCTGACATCTTCCAGTATAAAGCTTGATCCATCATGCAACTGTATCTTTACTTTTCCTGCCCCTTCGATAGTGCATGTCTTGTTATCACCTAACCGAACCGAACCACCATCAACAACCTTAAAGTCATACAAGAAGTCCTCAGATTGTGCATTATGATAAGAACCCACGCCTGAATCATTACTAATTCAGTCATTCTCATCTTTCCTGACTTTCCACAACGGGCTTCTCTAAAGTAGGCATTACCCTCGTCATCAGAAGAATTAGAATCCTGATCATGCTTACCCTTTTTGACGAACCTACTTGACTTCTTCTTTGGACAGTCTATCTTCAGATGACCCTCTGAATGACATATGAAGCACTGGGTTTACCAGGTACAACCTCTGACTTAAACTGCGAACTTTCACCAGATGGAGCTTTACCTGAATGATTAGACCTTCCCCTTACATATAACCCGTCACCAGCTTCTTCCTTTGTGCCCTTTTCCAGTTCTTGTTCTAACTCCCTGAATCAGAGTCGCCAGAACATCCTCCATTGTCAAGGATTCCCTCCCATACAACAATGTCTCCACAAAGTTTTCGTAAGACGATGGCAACGATGTAAGTAACATAAGTGCCTGATCTTCATCCTCAATCTCGATATCAATATTCGCCAAATCAAGTATCAACTTATTAAACTCATCTATATGATCACCCAGATTCGTACCTGGGCTAATATAATATGTGTACATCTTCTTCTTCTTCAGATACAGTCTATTTGCTAAGGACTTAGTCATATACAGACTAGTCAACTTCGTCCAAATTTCTGTAGCAGTTGTTTCCTTGGTAACTTCCCGTAAAACACGGTCTCCCAAGTATAGAATCAAGCAACTGTATGCCTTCTTCATCAAAGCAGACTTTTCACCTGCTTCCATGTCCGCGGGTAATGTCTCTAATGCAGCATCACATTCCAGTTGTACCATTAAAACTCACATCTTTATTTTCCATAACCCGAAGTCATTCTTCCCATCGAATTTTTTGATGTAAAACCTAGTTATAAAACTAGCCATTCTTCTTTAACCTTGCTAAAAACCTTGTCAAGTTGTTTCTTAACCAACTTTACCGACGAGCCTCACAAGCCGTGTGCAATATACCTGTTGTTGCTAAAAAACTTTTTCTTGCAAATCGAATTAATTAAAAAAACCTTAAACCCTCAATCATGAACAAGTCAACCCGATCGTAAGCTTAAATCCTAAGCGTACCACGATCAAACTTGAACCACAAGAAAATAAAACCGCAACAACAAATAAACACTTTTATAGTCTTTTACAAAATTAAGAACTATAAGTGAATTTGATTAAAAAAATCAAAAAACCTTGGACGATTGTTAATAGATCAAGAAATCTTCACATGCATGCATGTACGCATGATCCTTTTGTCGTTATTTATGTTTGAAAGACCAACCGGCCACAAAAACGTTTACCTTTTTTTTCTCGTCACCGATCACTACTCACATAACATATTCGAGAAACCCGAAAATGAACCTCGATACTTCGAACTCACTCGAAACCTCGATCTAGCACTCAATCTTCGGATAACCACGACTAACCTATGGCTCTGATACCACTTGTTGGATAATTACGACAACAAACCCGAAGTTCGATCGCGGAATGCTAGATCGTAAGTTGTATTGAGCACAAATAGCAAACACGAGAGACTACAAAGAACTGACAAATATATGCACACGTTATACCCAATACCAAACCTTTATTAAATCCCTAATAAAGCTATTACAACGAGGAAGAAGAATGAATAACTAGCAACCCCCCTCATCCCTATTTATAGAGATGAGGGGGTAGAAAACTTTCCTAAATCAAATAGGAAACATCCTTGCCTTGCAAGGCAAGATTAACTAATCCTAGTTATAGTCTATTCCTAATCTACATTACAACGTACACTTAACCTCCCAACCTATGTTTAAATTTACTCATAATATTCCTACATTTAAAGAAAAAGAAAACTTGAAAATGCGAATCACGGTGTGTGTCTTGTGCCATCATTTTACGTTTTTCGGGATCATATGGTGTGGTGTGGTGGTGGTGGCTCAGCACTCGATAACGCCATTTGAGGTCAGGGTCTGGTGTCATCATATGACATTTTCGAGAATGGCTCTAGCAATGACACAGGATATCTAATGCTTTTAGTATGAATAACATTTTCTATTTTGTGTGCGTTGGGAAACTTTAAATGTAAGTATATCATGAAAACCTTGACAACTTGAAATCCCACATAGTAAAAAAGAAAACAACTGTGCGAGCTTATTGTTGGCATATAGTCCGGAATGGGCCGGACCCAATGGGCCGAACCCGATAAGAGGATATAAAAGGGTAGCACACATCCTACGTAACCCTAATCCATACACTATATATACAAGGGTTGGATCATCCTACTGCACCAGGTTATTCTCTACCACCTCTTTATATAACATGCCTTAACTATTCTGACTTGACCGTCGGAGGGTGGATCTCGGGCTCCGGCCTCGGGTCCCCTTCTAACCGGTTCTTCTTTATTGGCAGCACTATTTAAGGCCCGAAAAGATGACGAACGGCACCAGAAGAGTCGTCAGGACTGGCCCGACCAAATTATGCATCAACAAGTTGGCGCCATAAAATGCTCGTCTTACCTATTGAACATCATGCTGTTTAGTTTCCCTTCAAATGGACTTTTTAATTTGATAAAGATATATTACATATCTTTTTAAATTGGTAACAAAATATTACCATTATTTTTTAAACTAGATAAGATGTTATCTGTATTTTTTTTTAATTGGTAACAAGATATTAAAATTAATGATAAAAGTTTTCTACTCCATATATTGTTTTTTATTTGCAATTATCCCTTACTTGTAAATATTATTATGCAAACATTATTTTGCAAAGATTATTTTAAAGGGACTCTTATATTTTTGTCCGTGAGCCCGACTTCCGTCATGGGTTGGTCCGGCCTCTTAATAATGTGTCGCGGCCCAGCTTTCTTATATTTCTGGTCCGTACCAAACATTATGCCGCGGCCCGACTTCTTTATATTTATGGTCCGCTCTAAAAATTATGTCGCGGCCCGGCTTCTTTATATTAATGGTCCGCTCCAAAAATTATGTCGCGGCCCAGCTTTTTTATATTTCCGGTCCGTACCAAACATTATGTCGTGGCCCGGCTTCTTTATATTTATGGTCCGCTCGAAAAATTATGTCGCGGCTCTGCTTTCTTAGTCGGTGTTTACCATATTTGATATACATTTTCAAAAAAAAAAATTGTTTCAACAGGAAACAATATACTTTTTTGATTAAGCCATGACTTGGTAAAAACGTCGCATACAAAGGCATATTAAATGGTTTAGAAAACATTATTTTGCATATGTATCCCTCATTTGCAAAGATTATGCGATTTATGTGGGATTTACGATTATTTGTCCGCACGCCCGGACTTGTTTTCCTCTTTGGTATCCGCGGTCACCAACCGCATCGCCATTGCGGTCTCGAGCCTTCTGGAGGAAAATCACCGGTCAATGAACTTGGACACTTCCAAAGTCTTTGTACCTTACATTTGTAAGTTTGAGATAAAGCCAAAGACCCTTGTAACTGAATGCCTTTAAACACATCTTCATCAACTGCTTTACAAACGGATAAATGCAAAGCTTCCATAACAAGAATAAAAAGAAAAGGCGATAGCGGATCACCTTACATCATACCAAACACTACGCTAGTTTTAGCAGTATCCTCTTCTTACATGTCGGTTTTATAAGTTTCTCTATTTTTTTTATTAAAGAGCTTTATAGCACGTCTCTTTTAACATTGAAACTCTCGAATGTTAGTTAGCATGACTCTATCATGAAAATGGGAATTCCAATCACTCAAACGACGGCCATATTTTTTTTATTAAAATAATGTATATATCTAACACAAGTTCATATTAAATAAGTATTAAATGCTCCATATAACATTATAAACTAATGGTGTTCAAGACTATTTAAGAATAAACAATGTCTTAGGTTTGAGTGACATCTGAGTAGTGAAACCACTGAGAACTGAGTTCACCAATAGCACGTAAGAATGGTGAAACACATTCACAACATGTTTTAGCACATACGGAATGCTAGCTAGTTTTAGTTCTTTTTGTATAAGGTTTCACAACTACTCATTCAGTCTCAAGATTATTGTTACGTTTCTTTTTGAATTATTTCAATTTAATTGTTCACTGTTAAAAGTAGAAGGATAATTTTAATTGAGGTTCTTAATTAATTAGGTAAAGATAAAATTATCATACTTAAAAAAATTAATACAGTTATGTTTTTTCTTAAACTGTGTTTTATTTGTCGATGTAAAATTATTTTGAGATTTGCAACACTATATTTTATTAGATTTAAAAAACATTTATGGTGAAAAAGCTTCGCATAATATGTATAAACGGCATATTCACAACAGGTAAGAGATATTTTCAATACAATCATGGGTCGTTTTAATCATAAAGAAACGTATGAAGTGTTGTTGAACGACTGTTAACAAAAGAAACAAATTTGTTTTCCAACGCATTACTAAATTTATGTTTTGTTTTCAAGAAATTCGAATAAAAATAATACTCGTCACTGCGTATATAGCCTAATAAAGTCTAATTAACTGCTTCTAATTTTCGAGGAATGTTATATCCACAAAAGATTCACAAAAAACATTCACACAATGATATGGCAAGATAATTTGTCCAATCAAATAGATTCTTACTTTTTTGTAATTGTTTTGATTGGACAAACTATTATGACACATCATTGTGTGGATATTTTTTTGTGAATCTTTTGTGGACATAATATTTCTCCTAATTTCCTATGTGACTATCGTCATTGCATACGCACACACAAAAGCACCACCTTTAAACCGTCTTTAGTCATAATACGCCAAAACTAAGTGCCTAAAGCTAACCAACTTGTATATTGATTAGGTCAATTAATTACTTAAATTACGTAACATGTACTAATACATCGCTTGATCTAACTTTCAGTCATCATCCGCCTAATAATATCAAAGAAAAATTATGAAGCATCGAAACTGATGACGTATAGTGTGGACCGACCCGACCCACTTATACTATTATAGGCTTACTTGCTGAGGACGTATAGCATAAGTCTAACATAACATGATCAAGAACCATATCATACTAGACTGGGGATATGTTGGCGTATAGTCCGGAATAGGCCGGACCCAATGGGCCGAACCCGATAAAAGGGTGGCCCACATCCTATGTAACCATAATCCATACACTATATATACAAGGGTAGGATCATCCTACTTGGACATGTTATTCTCTACCACCTCTTTATATAACATGCTTATACTATTCTGACTTGACCGTAGGAGGGTGGATCCCAGGCTCCGGCCTCAGGTCCCCTTATAACCGGTTCTTCTTTGTTGGCATCACTATTCAAGGCCCGGGAAGACGACGAACGACACCAAGAGAGTCGTCAGGACTGGCCCGACCAAATTATGCATCAACAAGTTGGCGTCATCCGTGAGACTCAAACAAACTATGCTTCGTGTTCTCATATCACCGAAAGGCAAAAATCAATTCTGTTTCAAAAGTCGGTAACTCTAAAACCTTCGTATTTTTGTTTTTCACTCACCACATTATGCCGTGCGTAAAAAATTGTTTTACCAAATCAATAAACTTGATGTGGTTTTTAAATAAAATCGCCTCAAAAGTTATGGTCTATTGACCTAGCTCGTTAACTATTCTCATAACTAAGCAAATCCCATTTATATACTATTGTTTTTACTCACTCTTATGGTAAAAAAAAAGGTTTTGTGGATTTGTCTTTTAAAGCAAATACTCGTGGCACATAAAAAATACTTATATATGATGCCTTAAATGCGTTACACAATACAAATATCTCAAGCAGACAAACAGTATTATTTGATTTTCTTTCAAAAATATGTGTTGTGGGTATATCAAAATTAGTACATGTACTAAGGCATAAAACAAATTTCATGCACATGTAGACTATAGTAAAATAATAACTATGTCTAGTTAGATTTAACCATGCAACTTAAAAAGCCAGCTTCCAACAACTTGTTTGATAAAGCTAGTTACGAATAGTATTCGTTATTGGTCTAGCTATTTTATCACTTCTCTTGTCCAAACGAGGTACGCTCTTGGTCAAGAACCTATACTAGTAAGCATGGTACAAGTCACTATTGGATAAAGTAAATCATGTGCAAAATATTCCGCTTATTTCTATGAGAATACAGTGACTACCATCAAGCCATACGAAGTGGTTAAGTATTTTCTATGCGGTATCACGAATGGCAACTTTTGTCAAATGGACTTTTTAATTTGATAAAGATATTTTATATATATTTTTAAAGGATTGAAATCCTTTAAAGTTTGTGTCTAATGTTTTGTCATGTTGAACCAATGGAATAAAAGTAAATAAACTAGTGGGTCATAATAAATAAAATATGTGATATATTAATTTACCTACTCTCACAACATATGAACATGAGAAGAACATGAGAAAGTTGAAAATGAGAGGATCCTAATCCATTTTTAAATTGGTAACAAGATATTACTAATATTTTTTAAACTTGATAAGATGTTATCTGTATTTTTTTTAATTGATAACAAGATATTACCAATATTTTTTAATTTAATAAAAAGATTTTATCCATATCTTTTTAAATTGGTAACAAGATATTACCAATATTTTTTAATTTGATAAAAAGATTTTATCCATATCTTTTTAAATTGGTAATAAGATATTACCAATATTTTTTAATTTGATAAAAAGATTTTATCCATATCTTTTTAAATTGGTAACAAGATATTACCAATATTTTTTAATTTGATAAAAAGATTTTATCCATATCTTTTTAAATTGGTAACAAATATTTTTTTAATTTGATAAAAAAAATTTATCCATATCTTTTTTCTCATTTGCAATTATCCCTTACATGTAAATATTATTATGCAAACATTATTTTGCAAGGATTATTTTAAAAGGACTCATATATTTTTTGCCCGTGAGCCCGACTTCCGTCATGGGTCGGCCGGACTTCTTTATATTTATGGTCCGCTCCAAAAATTATGTCGCGGCCCAGATTCCTTATATTTCCGGTCCGTCCCAAACATTATGTCGCGACCCGACTTCTTTGTGATTAATGGTCCGCTCCAAATAACATGTCGCGGCCCGGCCTCCTTATAGGATGTCGCGACACGACTTCCTTATTTCTGGTCCACTCCGTCCTCCAAAAAACATGTCGCGGTGCAACTAGCGCTGAGTGATGTGTGGTGATCATGGACGTGGACGAAGAGTGGTCAGTATTGACCTTATTTGATATTCATTTGAAAATAAAACGAATATTGTTTCAAAAGGAAACAACAATATCATTTCTGGTTAAGCCAGCTACTTTGTAACGTCGCATACAAAATAATGTCCGTATAAAATAGATTTAGCAGACTATAATAAAGCATCATTATCCCTTATTTGCAATTAATCAATGCTTTTATCTGTCCATAAAATTCCTTTTTTGATTCCGCGGTCATGAGGCCCCCCGTCCCTTCCGCGATACTCCGCACGTCCGGACATATTTTTCTTTTTGGTATCCGCGGTCATAGACTCCGTCCTTCCGTGACACCTGCAACTTCAACACTGGTGACGCAGTTTTAACGGATCATCATGAATACGGAAAAACTAATTCTAAGCTGCCAGCAACTAGCCGCGGAACACCTGCCTGCCTGGCACATCCTAGTGACTATGCTCCCAGTTCCAACAAAAGCGATATCCGCTCTTTCGTCATTGTAACCATACCGTTGTGGTTGTTTAACAATCTGCCAATATTTTTTAAATCAACGTATGCTCACCGGTCAGCGGAAGTTTCAAGATTTTGCAAGCACAATTCATGAACTTGCATTACTTCATGGCATAAACTATAAAGCTAAAACCATGCAGAACCTTACGGTTTTTAAGACATGTTCGTATATGTAACTTCTGATATTACATTAATTTTACTAATAAGTTGTCACGTGTGAGTAAATCTACTTACATAACAAATAAAGAAAAATGTCTCCGTGCATATATACCACAATCTTAGTCCATTTATCGAATGATATTTTAAATTCTTATTTCATTTTGGCTATTGCTAATTTAATTTTACAAGTATGTAAAATACATGCAAGTTTAATTCATAATGAGAAGCACCATGTGCGTTGCGGAACCACTATTAGCATGCACAGTTTCTAGGCTCCGTCTGAGCTTGACCGCTCTCAAATCGCAGATTTATTTTGTCATTACACATGACCGTTCCTCTATCGTTTTCATGGAACATTAAGAATAAAGCCACTACTATACCAAATTATAATCAAACATTTGTGGATATATGCAATCCACGTATGTCTATATGTAATTAGCACTTGCGGAGATGTGAAGACGACAGGCAAGGCTTACTTGCATAAACATCAGACAATTTGTTGTACACCATCTTTTATATAGACGTATGACTATTATAGTTCACTCATATTACTTTTAATCCGCTACCATTCTTGTTGGATGTACGAAATAGATTCCCAAAGTCGAGCGACATAATAAATAACAAACTACCATGTGTTTTAATATCCACAACGCGCATACATTTGTTAATAAATGAAGTGGTATTAATTAACATCCTTGTATGAATTCAATACTACTAATTAGTAGTACTAAACAATACCACGGTTAATTATATCACATATGGTGGAGCCACATTTCTAGTAAGATTCGTGTTACGCGGGCCACGACCTGTTGAGGTAAGTGCTAAAATTATTCATGTTTTTTGGATATTTTGTCTGTAAGTTTAATACTATTAATAGAACACAGCACCATTAAACTTGGGGGGCTATAGGGGTATAACGATACCATTATAATTATCTTCGTGCATGCCACGTAAGTATCTCCGGATTGAACATATGCAAGAGGCGTTGCAAGCCCAATACTAAGACGAATGCCATATTCGCACCAAGTATGTAAGAGGCATTGCAAGTTCGGTACTAAGTCGAATGCAATATTCGCACACTGGCCATGATAGTACATCCTCCGTCGGCCGTAAATCGAATGCCATATTCGCAGTAACCCTGGCCACGGAAGTACGTCTTCCGTCGGCCGTAAGTCGAATGCCAATACGCATTACCCGTCAACGGAAGTAACGATCGTCCCGTCGATCGTGAAGTCGAATGCCAAATTCGCATACCCAGGGCCACGGAAGTACGTCTATTCGTCGGCCTTTCTTATACAAGGTTCCCCTTCATCTTTATAATCCTTCTCATCAACCTCAATCGACAGAAACGAACAAGAATTTATCTTGCCAATGTAGTGTATACCCCCAGACTAAAAAATAGAAAACGTATCCTCTTAAGGCGTCTTTACCGCTAGCCACGGTAAACCAAGCATCCGAGCACATTCACCTTGCCACATGTACGACGGGTGCTGCCCTAAGATAGGGCTGATTGACATAGTGTGAAGATAGATCTGGCGGCGTATGGTTGGAAAGATCAACAGTCTCCGCACGGTAAGAGTAAGTCCCTTTTAGTCTAAGTAACCGCGCAAACTGGTCCACGCTTACTAAACTGTGGGGACATGATGACGTATAGTGTGGACTGAACCGGCCCACTTATACTATTATGGTCTTACTTACTGAGGACGTATAGCATAAGCCTAACATAACATGATCAAGAACCATATCATACTAGACTGGGGGACATGTTGGCGTATAGTCTGGAATGGGCCAGACCCAATGGGCCGAACCCGATAAAAGGGTGACCCACATCCTACATAACCCTAATCCATACACTATGTATATACCAGGGTAGGATCATCCTACTTGGATAGGTTATTCTCTACCACCTCTTTATATAACATGCTTATACTATTCTGACTTGACCGTCAGAGGGTGGATCCCGGGCTCCGGCCTCGGGTCCCCTTCTAACCGGTTCTTCTTTGTTGGCAGCACTATTCAAGGTACGAGAAGACGACGAACGGCACCAAGAGAGTCGTCAGGATCGGCCCGGCCAAATTATGCATCAACAAGTTGTGTCTAACTGTCTATAAAGATACAAAAGTACTATGTTATCTGTATCACTGTATGAGATTATTCTAACTTTTATTTCTCAATAAATCTCAATAGAAATTGGTTGACTATGTCTATAACACTTAGGGCCCGTTTGGTTTGTAAGGGGGGTTTGAAGTTAGATTTGAATTTAGATTTGGATTAGGATTTGATGTAGGTTTTAAAAAAAATAGTGGAGAGAAAAAATTAATAATTATTTTAAATATATATATTTGTTTATTAGTAAATTGAAATAATATATATTATTTTATTATAAAAAGTTAAGATAGAAATAAAAGTTAAAATGAATATGTGGTCCAGATATTTTATCAAGTTACACAATTTAATATACTTTGTATTCTCAAAAGTAACGTATGACGTTTGGATTTCAATTTAGGAGTAAATATAGCGCGTGAGCCCAAGCCAAGAATACCAAACAATGAATTGTGAGTATTTCAGCCCAAACCTGATAAAACCTGGATACCAAATAGACCCTTAGTTTATGTAAGCTAAAGTAGGGCTGCAATCAAGTCAAGCTTTTATCAAGCAACTCGAGCTCGAGCTTGATTCGATCAAGTCAAGCTTTTATCAAGCTCAAGCCCAAAAATTAGCTCGAAACCTATAACAAGCCAAGCTCAAGCTTTTGATAGCTCGGCTCGAGCTCTTATCAAGCTTTTTCGAGCTTTAATATGTAATAAATTCATATAAGTAATTAAGGGGTAATTTGAGTATTAACTTAATTTTAAGGACCTATTTCATAAATAAATGAATAATGTATTCTAAAATGACCTTTAACCCTAATTAATCTAACGTTTTATATTCTAGTGCTTTCTATTCTTCATACATAGTGTTTACTTTTGAGAACATTAGCCAAAACTAATCAAAAACTAATTAGTACTTTGGTTAATGTATGTTTTTGTTGAAATACATTATACGTTTGAACATTAATTAGTACTTTGGCTTATGTTTCATTCTAATGCTGGACTTTGTACGAGAATTTTATTGTTAGTTTTATTAATGTTTAATGAATCTACTTTGGTTTTCACTTATGGTTTTTGTTTGTTTTACTTTATGCATATGTTTATTGATGAGTTTGGGCGTTTGGCTATTAAATACATTAATTTTGTACACATTCAAGCTTTTCAAGCCAAGCTCAAGCTTTAATCAAATCCTACTCAAGCCAAACTCAAGCCTATATGGTTAAAGCTTGACGAGCTACCAAGCCAAGCTCAAGCCTACTATTTTTTTTCAAGCCAAACTCAAGCCTGTATGGTTAAAGCTTGACGAGCTACCAAGCCAAGCTCAAGCCTACTATTTTTTTTCAAGCCAAAATCAAGCCCTGCCAAGCTCGAGCTTGGCTTGACTCGATTACACCCCTAAGCTAAAGTACCTCTTTCTATTCTTATGTTCTATATCAATTTGCTTTTTTCAGAAAGTTACAATTTCATTGTATGAATTGGCATAACTTACTACTAGTTCATAAACTACTACTACCTCCGTTCCAAAATTATTGTTCATATTTCATTTTTGGTTTGTCCTAAAATAATTATTCACTTCTAAAAATAATACTCCCTCTGTCTCATTTTTATTGTTCACGTTTTTTTGGGATGTCCCAATTTAATTGTCCACTACTAAAAATAGATAAGGAAGTTTGATCAAGTTTACTATGTTATCTTTGTTTGAAATTATTATTACAAACTTTAAAGAAGACTTTAATTAATTTGATAAAGGTAAAACTGTCATTCTGTCAATAAGTAAAAAAAAGAAAGCAGTAATAAATGCACTTTTTTTAAACTATGTGTTTTTTGTCGGTAGACAATAATTTTGAGACAGAGGGAGTAGTTGAGTTTGTTTAAATTTACTATATTACCCTTAGTTTAAATTGGTCTTTACAAACATAAAAGAAAACATTAATTAATTATCAAAAAGTAAAACTGTCATTTTTTTGCTTTCATAAAAACAAAAGCAGTAATTAATGCATTTTTTTAAATGTATATTTCTTGTCTATGAACAATAATCCCCTAAGATTGATAGAGCATTAAATAGGAATAAAATTGAGAGCTCTTAAGAGTCAAAGTAGTACCATTCATTAACTATTGCAGTAAGAAACGTGCTCTCATTTTTATAAGGCTGATTGCTATAGATCGGTCGAGGGACTCGGTCGACCGAAGTCCCTATCGATCGCCACTATAGCAGATGGTGTCGGTCGTTGTGGGTCTTGGTCGATATGAGTCGGCCTCACGACCGGTAGTCGAGGCATAAAAAGAACAAGCAACGGTCATATGTGTGTTTGTGGCTGTGTTTATGTGTGTGGTTGTGTGTTTATGTGTGTGTTTGTGTTTGTGTTTATGTTGTGTTTGTGTGTGTGTTTGTAGTTCAACAAGGAAGAAGACGAAGAATGAGTGGTTTTTTTTTATAAATACACAATTTACATTTTGGGCGTTTAATGTATATATTTTTGTTGTTATTTTTATTTATAAATAACTAATAAGTGTGAAAGTGTAAGTGAAAATATTTTTTATTTGTAATGTTTTTAAATGTGTTTAAATTATTATATAATAGTTTTTTTATTATTTAATGAAATTTAGTTTTGTTGTTAAAAAAATTTGAAAAAAGGAAAAAAAAATGAAGCTCGCCTTATAGTGGTAAAAAGTCGTTTGTAGGTCGTCGGAGAAAGAAAGCTGATGTAGCAGCGAAAAATGAAAGTCGTTGGTGGTCATTATAGTGGGTAGCCTAATACACTCTAGAAGTTAAAAGCATGTAATGCTACTGTTAACATGATTAAAAGTTTGTATCATATAAATTCGTTTTCTTAAATAGCTGGTACTATTAATACCCTCTACAACCAATACCCCTAATATTCGCTGTATTGACAGGACAAGACAGTTTTTTTTATCTTTTTTTTGCTTCGTAATTTTCACATTTTATGGTTTTTGACTTATAAAACTTTATGGTTTCTGTTCCGCATTTTTTGAGGAAGTTTTACTCATTTTATTAACAGGAGAAGACAACCTCCTGCTCCGTATTTTTTATGTTTTACTAATTTTGACATATTAAACCTTATATTTTATATTCCCTTTTGTTATTTCACAGTTTTATAATACAAACAAAATTATAAAACAAAAATAAAATTTTTAAAGCGTATTGATAACACTTTTAGAGAAGTCTTAATAACCACCCCCTTCTTAAATAAGCATTATACTTTACTTGACAAACAAAAGCTATGAAAGTTTTTATAAATATAATATTTGGTAAATTTTATGTAACTTATAAAAATAATATTACTTTGGTCATATTAAAATTTTAATTTGCTTACCTTTCATTAATTATAAATAATCTATTAATACTATTAAAAAGTGATTTTTGTATATGTCATCTTCCACTAGATTGATGTATTTTATTAGTTGTTTCAATTAAAAATATTAATTGATGATGTTATATACAATTTATTTTTATCTTTTTATTTTGATATTTTTTTTACTTTTATCTATTCTTTTATTACACTCTTTTTTAGATATTGTTTTTCTATAGCCTTTTGTAAATTCTAATAGTTTTTCATTGGTTTTTAAATTTCAAACTCATATCAAAAGAAAATTCTTTCATTCAAATTTATTCATGCATCTGTCTTCGTTCTTTGGTTGACTTCTTCTTCTTCGAGTATTTTCTTGGGTCCGTAGTTTAACTTTAGTTTGAATTAAACTTTTAGATTGAATTTGTGGTAGGTTTTTTGTTATTTTGTTATAATGCAACGATCTTCTTCAAAACACATGATATCGAATTTGTGGTAGGTTTTTCTTTGTTTGATTTTTAAGTATAATTAATCTATCTATCAATTTTTATTTTTAAACAAAGGTTTCTTCTTATGTTTTCTTATGTCATATGCCTTAACAGGAATATGATATATTTTCTATCTTTAACTAGTTATTTTCATAACAGATTTCTATCTTTATATGATACAATATGAGCGGACGAGATGATGGTGTCCATCATGGAGCTTCGCATTACAATCAATTTCCTTTTCATAATTTCCTTGACAAGCCAATAAAGGTTTTGTTTATTTGGTAAATTTATTTACAAAGTTTGTATGTGAAATTGTAACACAATCAATCGAGACCTATTTGTTTGTTTGTAACTATATGTGAAAATTGGGATTATGTTGGCTTATTTACTTGAACATTTTGTTAATTGTAGAATACTACCATGTTTGAATTTTGGCTACAATATTTTTTTTCCAAAATTTTAAATACACGTGGCATGACGATTTGTGATCTTTTATTTGTCATCTATTATATACTTTTATAAAACACTGAAATAGGTTTCCTAATATTAGTGCTTATTAGGACGCTCAAAAGTGTCCTGACAACCTATTATGACGTTTTTTTATGAGACACTTTTATTTTGGTCCTATTAAGTGAAAGATCTTATAAACTAACTTAATAGGACATTAGCGGGCGTCTTATAAAGTCCGTTTTGTTGTAGTGACATCATATTGAATGATTAAGAACTAAATACTCAACTCAATGATACATGTGAGTTATGGAAGTAACAAGGGCAAGATAAGCCCTAAAAATCTTTTTAAGTATCAGCTCCCAAAAGCTCTCAAAGTTCTACACAAAAATATGAAAAGAATACAATAGTATAAATAGAAAACAGCTTGTGACGGTGTCAGGTTATGCCCGTGACGTAGTCACCTCGCCGACTCTAGATTTGGATTTTCTCCACCGCCTCATTTTGACGCCATCACAAATGGTTGTGACTCCATTATAAATGGTTGTGACGCCATTATAAATGGTTGTGACGCCATCACCTTACTGTCTTGACGCCATCAGGATGACTGTCGGGATTTACTGAGCCGTCAAAAATACATTTATTTTAACACTTACTGGGCACTTTTGGTGAAGGCGTCAGAAAGGTGGTCACGAAGTTAAAAAGTGTAATTTTTTACATTTATTTTAACACTTACTGGGCACTTTTGTCACACCCCGCCAAGGCGGAAACGCGAGGCATAAACAAGAATGAATATCATCACAACACATGGTGTCTATATAGAGAATACTAAAATGAAAACTAAAGTAAAGCAAAGACACAAAGTGTCATAACAATACCCAAAACCTAATGGTGTCTTTATTAATGAGAAAGAGGTCTCGTCAATAAATGACATGCAAAACATAAACCAAACAATTCATGCAAATGCATTTATTCAAACAGAAAGCATAAAGAAACTCCAAGCATCCTACGGTCTCTTCTAGCCACTTCGCTCTATCTTAGCACCATTAAGCTCACCTAAAAATGATGCTTAAAACGTCAACATAAAGTTGAGCGAGAATCATAGGTTTACGACATACAACAATATCCAAAATAAACTTTCAATTAGCTGCTGCAATTACCAAAACAATTCATGACAACAAGTAACAACAACGGGACGGAACGTGCCCACGATCCACAATCATATCATCTACATATGTGCGCTACATGGACTCATATTAGCTCACGCAGTCTTACCATCGTCACATCTCGTTTTGCATATAGGGATCCATAATTCCAAACATATCATATCATAACACAAAAGGGACGGAACGTGCCCACGATCCAATACACATAACCACAGCAAGCTTAAAAACATTTTAACACGACAACAAGACAAGCATCATTCTCACCCCAAAATAACATGAGAAAAAGGGGCTATGAAACTCACCTGATTGCTTTGCAGCTTCCACAAACACTAGCACAAATCTAAACAACAAAACAACACGTGTTACACGCTACTAAGCCAAAAGCTTATTGCACATGTAAAAATCATATGATGGATGTATAAGATGTTTAATTACCCTCACGGGTCACCCCGACACCATGCCCAACTTTAACCACTTCATTACCAAGTTTCACTAGTTAGTCATAATTTGCTCAAAACTGCAGAATTTTAACGCGACTTAACGTACTCAAAACTGTTGGGACAAATTACAAACGACTAAGTGTAGTTTCTGCTGTTAGAGATGTTCGTTTCTGCTGATAGCATTAAGTCGTTCCTGCTGATAGTTCAAGTAACATTCCTGCTGATTGTGTTTCTGCTGGTCATGTTCCTGCTGACAGAGATAGAATCTGCTGTTTGTTATTTATAGACGTAATTAATGTAATTAAGGAATTATAGTTATATTCTAGTATTATCTCATTAATATAGGAATGAGATAAATTAGGAAGAGATTGATATTAATGTATATCTCTTACGAGATTTTAGTTTTCTTGTTGACCAATTTAGGGTTTCTTCTCTATAAAAGAAACCTTTAGCATTAGGGTGCGCCTATGACAAACTTTTCTTGCAACCAATGTTTGAATGACTTCGACCTCATAAACCTTCGAGGCTGGATGTTCTGAAAACTAGACTCTCTGAGCTACGTTATAAGACCCGGAAACTTGATAAAATATTATTACCATCATTGAGATAATGGCCGAACAACACAGCCCTAATTCTCCTCAATCCAAATCAAATTCTAATGCGAATTAAGTCTAACCAATTACATCCATAAGCTTCTAATTAAACCCTAATAATTATAAAAGATACTATTCTATATCATCTAATTACTGATCTTAATGAACCCTAATTTTCCACATACTAATTATTACATGATTAAAGTGTTAATAATCTAACAAGGATTAATTAAAACTTACCTTAGAGCTTGATTTCTTCACAAAAGCAAAAACCCTAATTTTTTTCTCCTCTTTTCTCTTTGTTTGACCGATCTCACAAGGGGGGAGGGTTTGGGATTTTATTTTGTATTTATAGGCCCCCAATTAATTATAGATAAGATCTAATTAGAGTTTGTTTCCTTTTAAAACTCATTTTTCTTCTAAAATTTGTTTTTTACTTTTCATGTATAAAAAAAATTTTATTTATTTATTTATTTATTTATTAATTACTTAATTATTAACATTACCTTAATTTTATACAAAAACCTAAGCTTATTTGCGCCATACTCTTTGCTTAAACGCCTTTTTACTAGACTTTTTAAAAAATAATTAAACTTTTAGTTTTATTAAACTAACATTCCAAAATAGAAATTTCTATTTCTTTCATTATACCTTATACTAGACTCTAATCTCTTCTTAATATTACTAACACATAAATACGTATACGTATAATTACTTACATAATTAACGCGAAACCGCTTCAATCAATGAAATCATTTCCTTGTCACCAAAGGTGAACGAAATGAATTCCACAAAATCCAACACAAATCCAATCCCAATGAGACGGTCACGCTCAATGGATTGATTATCCAATCTTACATATCCCACACAAACACATATAAACACGTATAAACACATATAACACATAACCCATAAATATAGAACAGATATTTAGGTCAACACTACGGTTTGACCAACCTGCTCAAGCCACGGTTGTCACAATACGGTCTTCCTTCGGATTTAAGCAATCTATACTGATCTTGTAGCTTTGAATACTTGTTCCAGATTGGTATTCTAATCCACAACTACTCTTGCATGTGCCCTCTTGATGAGATATATGTTGGATTTTATCCGGTTCAAACAGATCTGCGTTAGATGTTGATGTTGAGCGATTCATTATTAAAGCAGAGAAAATCGATAGGTGTAGCCAGAAAACTCATTGTAATGTGGAGTTGTGCTGATAGCTTGTGCTATCTAGTTCATTCACTATTGAGGAGGTCGGTCGTCAACCGTCTTTGTTTGGTTCCATTCTCGATCAGGAGTTCGAGAGCCAGATGTGATATCAATTATCGTTTTTCACAACATCTGTTGCCTCTCTGACAGGAGATACATCATCATTTCCTGTATCAAACTCTTAATGAAATTCTTCTTCCAGATCATCAACCCTGGGATCATGCTCCTCTTCTTGAACAGATGCCTGTTGATTTTGGTAGAGATCTGGTCATACCATTGGAAGAACTTGTAGACTTTGACTCCTTTTGAGTTGCTTCTTTTGATGACTCTTCCTTGCCTGATCTTTGTCGCTTCGACCCATGGTTTGATCCCGTGAAGGGTTCTTAATCTTTGTCTTGATAATCACGTCCTCGCTTTAGAGTCACAGCCTCACCATATGAGGAGAGAATGTCTTTGTCAGAGCTGTATGCTTCGAGTAACGCTCTGTAGAGATTCTTCTAAACATCGGATTTGTCAATAGAGTTATTTTCCTACATTTTATCCATGAGAATCTTTTTTAACTTGAGTTCTGAGAGCGAAGAGGCTACTGCGTAAGACGTCTGAGGTTGATTGGTTGATCTAACCAACACTTCAGCTCCCAAAGTTTCAGTAACATACTTCTCAACTTTTGTCATAGTCTTGGAGGTTTGAGCTTTGACATGCTCCTTGATTATTCTTTTCATGTTGGAGTCAAGTGAGTTGAGAAAGTCTTGATTCTCTACCTGAGCTTCTTCTCTTAGCTTGTCTAATTTTAACTGGACAACCATATCTACCGTATCTTTCACCTTAGACGCAAGGTATTTGTCAACAATGCCCGGAATATATGATAACGCTTCAGCAAATTGATTAGTTTGTTTAAGTTCAGATAGGTCAGACTCTAATGAGGAAACCCTGCGTTCAAAGCCGAATAGGGATGAAAAGTTTGGGATCTCTGGCATAGTTGTTGTTGGATTTGTTGTTGTTGTTGTGGAATCATGTGTTTGTTGTTGAGGTCATGAATGGAAATGGTGTTTGAGGGATGATAGTGGCAGAGGAAGGTGTAATAGAAACTGCTGCATTTGGATTTAAAATCGAGTCGATACCTATATCCGGAGAGGGATAATGATTTAGCCCACAAAGTTGATGATAGCAGAGGAGCTTTTTATAGTTGCCATTACTGGAGGCGTTCAGTAGTTAGGGTTACTTGAGCTTCTTTCGCTTATGGATTGTTTGAGCATATGGTTCATTTCGGCATCACTTTCTCAGGTTGATATTCAAGTCTCCGTACAGTTCCCCATTATCTTCATCGCCTTGTTCTTCTCCTATAATATCATCATCCTATTTATTTTCATATTCCTCCGTGAGTTCATAATCAGGCAGTGTTGAAACTTTCTGATCAGAGGTCATGTCATCATCATCATCATCTGCTTTTTCTTCTGCTTTTTCTTTTTCTTGATCATCTGCTATGTATGTTGACAAGTTTGGGTGAACAAAATCATCTCCTTCATTATCTGATTTAGTTTTTTGGCTGTCATTCTCTTGATCATCGTCTTCATCATCATTATCATTATTGTCATCATCACTGTCATGCTCCTCATCTTCTTCCTCATCCTCTCCTTGACTAAAAGTCCAGAATTCTTCTTCACTCTTTGATCTGTATTCGGGTACATCAGGAACCTCTGGTTTGTCACCAGCTCCTTCATTTGTACCAGATCTGGTTTGTTGTTGCTCATCAAGAACCTTTGATGGAATGTCAACTCCATCAACTGAGCCACTTGCGTGAGAGATATGGAATTTTTCTAAGTTCTCTTAGTTGCCAAACGTAATTTGTTTGCTTCTGATAATGCAACTTCAGATAGTACTGTTAAACCTTTTGACTTTGTTGTAGCAGGCTTATCTCCTTTAGCTAAAGTCTTGATTCTTTTACCTTTAGTTGAGAAGGCTTTGTCTTTGGAGATGATTCAGAGTCAGTCTTTTTCTTTGTAGCTTTTGACTTGGGAGCCTTTTCACCAGTAGCATAAGCACGGTAAGTCTTGAAAGCTTCAGACTCCAACATGGCTTGATTGGTCAAGTGCTGAGGGAGAATAGCACCGTATTCTTGTGTGTCCTTATGTTTTGAAATGAATCTTTTGGTGCTGTGAACATGATAGGTCATCCCTCGCAATAATGCCAAAACATCTTGTTCTCCTGGAACTTGCTTGAATCCTTTGCTATGGAAGTAGTCGACAATGGACTTTGGTGAAACATGGTTTAATACATGTCATTGTTCTTCTTAGAATTCTTATTCTCCACTTGGTACACCAAATCTTCCCACATCAAGTACACGTAGTCAACAGTCTTGTTATGATACATTCCCCAAAGAATTTGAGCACGTGACAAGCGGAGAATTTCCAAAGCAGTAGTTTTTCCACTTAGACACTTGTTGATTATGGCAGCAAACGATCTCCATGGTTGATGCATGTAATTGACGTAGACATCGGATAAAAACTTGATCTCACCAAAGTGTCCAAGGTCTCTAATAAAAGATAAAATCTCCTCTTTAATTGGGGGTTCTTCAAATATCTGACCAGGGAGTTTAGGGAAAATATTGAGCATATCTCTAAAGTTGTCAACGTTTACAGTGTGACTTTTGTCATTCAACTTGAAACGAAGTGAAGAATGATGTCTCGAGACAGTGACCCAGAACTCTTGCATGTATATTTTTGGTACATCAGCAGAGATCTTAAATGCATTGTAGAATGGAGTGAGTTTGAGAGCATCTAAAGCCACTTGAAGAGTAGGTTCCTTGGATTTGAGAATTAAGCTTAGTCGGAGATTGCTTTTCCCTATCTTAAGACGGTCAACAAAGGCGACTAATTCATCATCCAGTGCCTTTTGCTGAGCTCTTGTGTTGTCCATGATTCTGCTAAGATAGGATCAATACAGTTTATGTACAACCAATTTTATACAATATACTATAGAGACCTTTTGATTGAGCATGAAAAGTTGATTCATGATGTGAACGTTTCTTAAGAATTAGGAACTTTAAGACTTTTTGCACTTATTAAGATCTATCCATTTAAAAATGACAACTTAAGCCAACTTAACTTGTTTTAGAGTGTTTAATTAACCAAGTTTAATTAACTCCCTAATTAAGTTTTTAAATCGCCTTTTATATTAGAAATTTGATCTTAAGTGTGTTTGGTCTTGATAGAAAACTAGTTGATCGGTTCCTTAATTTGACTAGTTGTTTAGTTTCCAAAGGTCATGCAGTTGTTCGGTACCTTAATACACTGAGTTGTGCGGTTCCGTATTACTCTAAGTTGTTTGGTTCCTACTAACTATTGAGTTGTTCGGTTCCTTCTAAACTGCAGAGTTGTTCGGTTCCTACTAACAACAGAGTTGTTCGGTTCCTACTAACAAATGAGTTGTTCGGTTCCAAGTGGCAACATAGTTGTTCGGTTCCTTATAACAAATGAGTTGTTCGGTTCCTTCATACAAATGAGTTGTTCGGTTCCTTATGCAAACTGGTTGTTCGGTTCCTTAAAACAAATGAGTTGTTCGGTTCCTTCATACAAATGAGTTGTTCGGTTCCTATTAACTAGTGAGTCGTTCGGTTCCTTGAGACCCATGAGTTGTTCGGTTCCTAAAGCATACAAGTTGTTCGGTTCCTATATAACTTTCACCCTTAAGATGTTTTTAAGGATTCAAATTTGTTTGTATAACATTGTTTATCATGAGAACAATACTTAGGAACATTAACAACAACATTTAAGCCACAAAATCAC